>SJYX01002863.1:0-10535 GCA_006410675.1 Oreotragus oreotragus | reverse complement strand
CAACTGAACTGAACTGAACCAACCTGGTGTTGGAAAAGACTCTTGAGAGTCCCTTGGACTGCAAGGAGATCCAACCAGTCCATTCTGAAGGAGATCAGCCCTGGGATTTCTTTGGAAGGAATGATGCTAAAGCTGAAACTCCAGTACTTTGGCCATCTCATGTAAAGAATTGACTCATTGGAAAAGACTCTGATGCTGGGAGGGATCGGGGGCAGGAGGAGAAGGGGACGACAGAGGATGAGATGGCTGGCTGGTTGGCATCACTGACTCGATGGACACGAGTCTGAGTGAACTCCGGGAGTTGGTGATGGACAGGGAGGCCTGGCGTGCTGTGATTCATGGGGTCGCAAAGAGTTGGATACGACTGAGCGACTGAACTGAACTGAAGCAACCTTCACTTTTCCTTTCTGCCACTGAAGTGGTTCATGTCTATAAACATATTCAAAATATAATCTGTATTAATTAAACTTTATAATTGGTCAGTACATCTCATCTAAGTGTGAAAATTAGTGATGTTTGACATAGGTATTACAAGCATTGGGGATTTTAGAGTGGCAAAAAAATAGATTTTACCTTGAAAGCTAAACTGTAAAATCAAGTCAGTGATTCAGAGAAAAGGTATTAAAAAATGAACTGTGGGGGAAAAAATAAGATGGCTCTGAAGTTAGCAGGTATAAAGTGATAACCTGTTTAACTGCATTAACACAACTGAATACAATACAAAACTTTGCATGTAAGAAAGCTAGTGTGACTTAGAAAAAAGATCTGTACGTGAGGATTTACAGAGGTAAATGCCAATAGCACTTATTCCAGCACTTTTCAAGGAAAGAGGAACTTCAGTCAAGAGGTTTCATAACATCAAGCTGTCCTGGACTAATATCACTATGCTGCTGCTGCTGCTGCTAAGTCGCTTCAGTTGTGTCCGACTCCGTGCGACCCCATAGATGGCAGCCCACCAGGCTCCCCCGTTCCTGGGATTCTCCAGGCAAGAATACTGGAGTGGGTTGACATTTTTCATCCAATATTCTTTTGCCTGATACTTTTATATACTGAAAGTTTTTAATACTTGGATAGATACACTTACCAAATAAACTAATGATTCCTATGATGATTTGACTGGACTCTGAGTGGGGCTTCCCTGGTGGCTCAGATGGTAAAGAACCTGCCTGCAATGTAGGAGACCTGGGTTCAATCCCTGGGTCAGGAATACACGGAGAAGGGAATGGCTACCCACTCCAGTATTCTTGCCTGGAGAATTCCATGGAAAGAGGAGCATAGGGGGCTACAGTTCATGGTGTCTCAAAGAGTCAGACATGACTGAGCAACTCAGTCTTTCTAGTTCCTATGACAATACAGTGGGGGAAATCCCGCCAAAACACTACTTCTACAGGATAACCCTGTCAATCTTCTGTGTGTTTTTATTACACAAGTAAGTTTCTCTGGGACTGATCATCCCAGTCAACTAAGTACCCCAGGCACCTGACCTGATAGCTTCTTCCTGCAAACCACTTGCAAAAACTCACTAAATACTTTGAAAGCTGTAAAATGAGCTTTTATGTTACCTATAATTTGTACTTTGATAGTTTACACTATAAAACCTGCAATGAAAAGCTTTTCATTGTGTGTCTTTTTTAATCAATCTGTATATATTATAATTTAGCTTTTCCATTAAATTATTTCTGACTTCTTCTTTATCATCCTACAGATGTCTAGGTCATCATATATTAATTCTCTTGCGTTAATCTAACCTGGCATCTTGACAAGACAGAAGACTTGGACAAATTTCTTGAATGTAGTATATAGCATTCTACATTCTAAAGCATATAGTATAGTATCCAAAACTCGAGTGGATAATTTAATGCTAAAATATACTCAAGAATTTACATGCACAAATACATATAAATGGTTGATGAAATCATCAAGCATGGTTAATTTGCCCTAATTTCAAATAATTACTAATTTTTACTTTTGAAAATATTTTCATTAAAGGCTACACTTATGTCCTTAGTTAATCCACTTTTCCTGTAGGGATGGTTAATGTTATAGGAAGTCTACAGATTAGAATTGAAAATTACTGAAAGATATATTTAAACAATGTATTTCTATAAATAAAAATCAATTATATAGCCAGTTACACATCTCAAGTAGGATTTTAAACAGATTATTTCTATTTTAGGAACCATGAAACATCATCACAGTTTTAATAAATCAGAATAGAAGTAAATGCTTTATTATTTACTATTTGAGTTTTTCTGATTAACAAAGATATCAGAATTTGTTGTGCTGAAATATCCCTTGGCTGGTTATCCAATTATATAACATAATTATTTTCTCTTATCAATTCTAAAAAAAAGTTGTTGTGTTTTTTTTTTTTCAGTATGTTTGTCATAAAGAAAATACTTTGGGTTTGGTGGGAGAAAGGAAATGAGAAGTCATATCTTGACATCAGATGATGTATTCCAGAACCTTTACCCCACCTCAGTAAGCATACAATGACCATGTTACCTGTGAGGCAACTTTACTACTCTTACATTTTCTGGACATGGCTTTTCCATAGGTGTACATAATGGAAAAAGTAGTGGAATAAATCAACACGAAGAGTCAAATGGGAACATGACTAGTAACATGAGTTGGAAAATAAGGGAATTGACTAGATATACTTGGTGAACCAGAGACTGTTTTCTAGCAAACTTGCCTTTTGTTAGTTTATTTTTACTCGGTGAATTCACTAATCAACTTATTTAATAATTTATTAACTCATTAGTTAATCCATATATACATAGTTTAAATTATTTATTAGATTCTTAATCATCATGGATTAGTGCACAATTTAAAGCTCATGTGCTTGGCCTGGTGCTTGGTACTGGAGATGGAATGGTACCTAAACATCCCCTGGCCTTACAGAGATTTCACTGTCACTAACAAAAACATGGTATCATGTATGTAAACATGTGCGTGTGCATGCTAAGTTGCTTCGACCATATCCGATTCTTTGCAACCCTATGGGCTGTAGTCTGCTGGGCTCCTCTGTCCATGAGATTCTCCAGGTAAGAAAATTTGAATGGGTTGCCATTAGCTTCTTCAGGGGATCTTTTTGCATTGGAAGTTGGGTTCTTTACCACTAGCACCACCTGCTGCTAAGTCACTTCAGTCGTGTCCGACTCTGTGTGACCCCATAGACAGCAGCCCACCAGGCTCCCCCATCCCCGGGATTCTCCAGGCAAGAATACTGGAGTGGGTTGCCATTCCCTTCTCCAATGCATGAAAGAGAAAAGTGAAAGTGAAGTCTCTCAGTCTGTCCGACTGTTAGCGACCCCATGGACTGCAGCCCACCAGGCTACTCCGTCCATTGGATTTTCCAGGCAAGAGTACTGGGGTGGGGTGTCATTGCCTTCCCCGAAGCCCAATATGTAAATATGATCCATACTAAAAAGAAATAAGTATTAGTTGCTATGGTAACATCTGGGCCCAACTATCCATATTCCAATTCTGGTAATAAGAAAGGTATCAAGAAATCTTCCCAGAGAAGTATACATGTATGTAAAAGTAGGAGGCCAGGCCAAAAGGATGGGGAGTAGGGTATAATGAGGTCATAAGAGGAGAAAACAGAGAATGTTGCAAGCAAAACAAATAGTATGTGCAAAGGCCTACCACCAAATAAAAATATAACATTTGGGAAAAATTCAAGAAAGAACTTTCAACTAAAACCCAGACATATGATAGAGCAACAACAAAATTTGGAATCAGTTATCTTTAGAAAAAAGTAAAGCCTAAATAATCAGAACAACCAGTTTAAACTGTAATGAGTGGGAATAAAAGAATCTAATTCACATTAGCAGAAATACTTTTTCAAAAAAAATTAGAATAAACCATCAACAAACATGTGAGACTTTCCCAAATACAATACTTTAAATATGGGAAATTTAAAATTTGAAAGAAATACATTTATCTGGAAGGGACACTTCAAGAGTAGAACAATGTCGGTTTACCTCCCTTGAACATATAGTCACTGAAAAAACAACTAAAAGCCCAAATGGACTTCTAATCCAATTTAACAAGGCTGTGATAAGTTCATATTAAAAACAAAACAGAGGAATAATCAAGAAGTGCTCAAAAATAAATAACAAGAATGAGAAATTTACCTTTTAAAATATAAAATATACCAGAAGTTATACTAAATAAAACAATTTGTTCTTGGTGTAGCTTATCAAAAGACCAAAATAAAGCCCATAACAACTTTTTGTTTACATATAATTTAGCCTATGTGAGAAGCAGTTAATAAATTACTATGGGGACATTATGTTTCATTTTGGGGGAAAAAAATCACCTTAATACAAAACATATAACAGGGTAGACTAAATAGCTGAAAAAAAAATTCTAAAAACATTTTTAAAATGGACAATAACTTTTTAAAATAAATGCAGAGGCTTTAAAGGAAAGGGTCTATGGATTATATATATATATACATATATATATAGACTCAAGTTATGTACAATAGATTATCATAAGAAAATTAAAAATACAAGCAAAAACTAGGAGAAAATACCTGCAGAACAAACATTTGTGTTATACATATAAGTGCAGCAGAGGGGCCTATTTTCACCTTAAATCTTATAAATCAACAAGAAAAACATCTCAGTAAAGAATTAGGTAAAATGGCTGAGAATTAGGTATGCTTGAGTCCCTTCGCTACTCACCTTAAACTACCACAACATTTTTAATCAGCTATACTCCAATACAAAATGTTTTTGATGTTAAAAAAAAAGAACTAGGTAAGAAACCTGAATTAAGTTTCTAGAAAAATTACAAACAATTAATAAACAAAACAAACTCCACACATAATTAGGGAAATGAAGAATCAAGCAACACAGTCTTGAAACCATCCTACTGGACATTTATTAATGCTGTCTATGTAATAGACCCAATTGAAACAATATAATCAGAGGTAGTAATGAAAATTATGACACATCTGTACATATACTCAGGAGTAAAAAATCACTGGCTATACACATAAGCAGGGGAAAAGTTAAAATTATGCTTGTATAATTACATGTTATAACTACACATGGAAAAAAGTTAAAAGATATGTATTAGAGGAGGGGATAAGATGTGTGAGGAATGCAATAATAACTTTTGTATTTTACTCATTTTTCAGTACTGTTGAAACAATACTGTGTTCTACAACAATACTGTATTCAAATACAAATGAAGTGGTAAAATGATCAATTAAAACAAAATCAAAGTATATAATAAGTGTTAGGTTTTGTTCTTGCCATGTGAACAAGTAGGTAGGTACCTGCAAGCTGTTTCACTCTCTTCCAGGAATCACTAAAGAGCCTGGCGAGTCATGTATCCAGAGCTCTGATGACTGCAAGCCACTGGAACATGACCAACGTCTCTCAGTCCCATGCATCTGATACTAGATATGGCAAGCACTTCCTGGCATTCCTGTTTGATAGCCTCTCTTGAATTCTGTTTTGAGAGACCTGTCGACTTCCCTCGTATTCTCTGCACACCTTCCTTCATTCCTTACATGCACATATCCATGGAAATTGGCAGGAAATCTTGTCCTGAACTCTAGCCATTTGGCCAAGTGTTATGTACCCCCTCATTTCTACAGATTTCACTTTCCTAGGCTTCTCATGCCTTATTTTCAGTGAGGATTCATGGAATGGCTCAACTCCATTATCAGGTAGTCTCACTAGCATAGCTCAGCTGGTAAAGAACTGGCCTGCAATGCAGGAGCCCCTGGTTCAATTCTTGGCTCAGGAAGGTCCCTGGAGAAGGGATAGGCTACGCACTCCAGTATTCTTGGGCTTCCCTAATCAATCAGCTGGTAAAGAATCCGCCTGCAATGTGGGAGACCTGGGTTCAATCCCTGGATTGGGAAGATCCCCTGGAGAAGGGAACGGCTACACACTCCAGTATTCTGGCCTGGAGAATCCCATGGACTGTATAATCCGTGAGGTTGCAAAGAGACATGACTCAGCAACTTTCACTTTTTCACTTTACTTCCCCCTCATTTCTACAGATCTCACTTTCACAGCCTTCTCACACCTTATTTTCAATGAGGATTCAAGGAATGGCTCAACCCCATTATCAGGTAGTCTCACCACTTTCACTTTGTAATCTCTTTTCTTTCTAACCTCTCAAAGGTCCTCAAAACCTGACCCTGAACAAACAAACAAATCTCTCATTAGAACTGTATCTATGGTGACAACTCTGCACCCGACATTTCCCTCAATGCTCTATCCTAAATTAATTCCTCTGAAGACAGAGCTCTTGGCATCATGAGATATATAAATGTGTTCTATGTAAATTTTTAGATTTGTTAAGGAGTCTTTCCCTTAACCCCACTCTCCCATTAAAAACTCATGTGCTTGGCATTGTGCTTGACACTGGGGATAGAATCTGACACTCTGCCTCAAAATAAAGCTCCCAACAGGCAGCTATTGTGGGTTGAATTATATCTCTCCTAAAAAAGATGTGTTGAAGTTGTAACTTTCAATACCTTATTTGGAAAAAGGGTCACTGCAGATGTGATGTGATAACAAGAATGAGCCCCTAATCTGACTGGTATTCTTATAAGGTAAGGTAAGGTAAAGTCGCTCAGTCGTGTCCGACTCTTTGCGACCCCGTGGACTGTAATCTACGAAGCTTCTCCGTCCATGGGATTCTCCAGGCAAGAACACTGGAGTGGATTGCCATTTCCTTCTCCAGGGGAATCTTCCCAACCCAGGGATCGAACCCGGGTCTCCCACGTTGGAGGCAGACGCTTTAACCTCTGAGCCACCAGGGAAGCCCCATTATAAGTGGATGCAAAGGCAAAGTCACACAGGGAGACTGTCATGTGATGACGAAGGCAGAGATTGGAGTCATGCAGCTGTGAGCCAAGGAACTCCAAAGAATCCCAGCAAACCACAGGAAAGAGGGAAGGAAGGATTCCTCTAATGGTTTCAGAGGGACCATGCCCTGTGGACACCTTCACTTTGTACTGCTAGCCTCCAGAACTGGGCCACAATAAATTTCTATTATTTTAAACCACCTAATTTGCAGTACTTCATTGTGGCAGCCCTGGGAAACTAATACAGGAATCAACCCTAACATAAATGTATTTGTTTCTGAAACTTTAAGAAAATACAACTCTAGATACCTTATTCAAGAAGGCTCTTGTTGTCCAGAATTGTTCAGTGACAATGATCAAAACAATCCTTCAAAGAACCACAAATGTGGCTATCTAATATCCATTGCTAACCTTATCGCTTCTAGTAATAAATGTAACCTCCTCTGCTCTTACATGAATTTCATAAATCATTTGTAAAATCAACAAATACAGTTTGAACTTCTGTAGATATGGAGAGATATAATGACCAATAAGAAACTGCCACTACCTCAAGAAGCTGAATTTGAATCATAATGACCACTGTATTTCAATATAAAATATGGTATTTCTATAACTTTAAACAGATAATCATTATGTTGCAGAAGTATTTATTTATTCCTAGTCAATGTCTTGTTCACTGAGGCAGATGTTGATCAAAAGCTTTCCTAGCACTTCTAGAGATGATCATAATTTTTTGCCTCTTCTGACTTTTTAAATTTAAAGAGCATAGCAATTGAGTTGTGGTATTGAATACTCCACCATAAATCGTAGAATAAATCCCATTTGAAAGTGGTGTTATAATCTTTAATATGCCACTGCATCCATTATATTAATTTTAAGGTATGTTTACATGTATATTGTACTGATGTGCTAGTCATGGCTGACTCTTTGTGACCCCATGGACTACAGCCCACCAGGCTCCTCTGTCCATGGAATTTTCCAGGCAAGAATGCTGGAGTAGGTTGCCATTTACATGTATATTCATAAGTCTAAGTAGCCTGTTCTGATCCTGCTATTTGTTCTTGCTTGTTTGCTTTTTGTTTTTGAGTTTCATTGTCATTATTCTCTTCTGTGTTTTGGTTTTCAATTATATCAGACTTTTTACTATCCATTTTATCTAGCTTCACAAAAATAACTGAGAAGTATAACTAGTGCAACAAATATTATTTGATTAAAGATTTGATAGAACTTACTCATGAAATGCCTTGATTCCTTGGGGGAGAAAATTCTTCAATGTGGTTTTCAAATTTTTCCAAGGTTTTGATTCAGATTGTCTACTTCTTCTTGGGTTAATGTTATTCATTTATATTCTCCTAGAACAGTAACCCGGGGAAGGCAATGGCACCCCACCCCAGTACTCTTGCCTGGAAAATCCAATGGACGGAGTAGCCTGGTGGGCTGCAGTCCATGGGGTCGCTAACAGTCGGACAGACTGAGCGACTTCACTTTCACTTTTCTCTTTCATGCACTGGAGAAGGAAATGGCAACCCACTCCGGTATTCTTGCCTGGAGAATCCCGGGGATGGGGGAGCCTGGTGGGCTGCCATCTATGGGGTCACACAGAGTCGGNGTAGCCTGGTGGGCTGCAGTCCATGGGGTCGCTAACAGTCGGACAGACTGAGCGACTTCACCTTCACTTTTCTCTTTCATGCACTGGAGAAGGAAATGGCAACCCACTCCGGTATTCTTGCCTGGAGAATCCCAGGGATGGGGGAGCCTGGTGGGCTGCCGTCTATGGGGTCACACAGAGTCGGACACGACTGAAGTGACTTAGCAGCAGCAGCAGCAGCACAAGAAGAACCAAATGCCTAGAAGTCTTTAAATTCTCAAAGTTAAAATCTAGCTGGCCTGTTGTAAGGTCCTCAGAATTTCAGAAATTATATGATGACGCTATTCGGTGCAAACCCTTACAAACACCGTACCTTGAGACACTTTAGTAGAGAAGGCAAAAGAGGTGCTTGAGAGAGCTTATGCTTCCAGGGCGGCTGCAGCCTCACGACGTGGCCCAGCAGCACGAGGGCGGGTAACCGGGAGGCGGCCTTGCCCACGTACTCATTCACTTTGTCCAAGAGGTGCTGAACATGCAGAAGAACAAGAGAAACGGTCTCAGTAAAGCTGGGGAAGGTCAAGGGACCCCAGGTGAACGCTCACGTGAACGCATGAAGCGCACACGAGGAGAAGCAGCAGGGACCAACTCCAGTCTCTCAAGTCGTCACCTGGATGGAAAAAAGGGTCATGCAAGTAAAGAGATCAAACTCAAGCTTTTTTCAAAGCCATGCAAACAAACACACTGTTGTGTTGCATGAGTCCTAAGCGAGGGCAGCCAGTCTGCGACTCCTGAAAGAAAGTCCCCACAATACAGGTCTGTGAGCAGGAAGGAGACTCCTCTGTATCTTTCTGAAATACAAATAGGCCTCTTCTTAGAATAACCACTGCTCTAATAAGCCTCTAATAAGTAGAGGCTGCTGAAGCTTCAGGGGATCCTACTGGAAGCAGCTACTTATTGCTACCAGGGCCTTGCCTCCATGGTTTGGCTCCAGATGTAACTCAGGTAGCAGTAGAAGTTAAAATTCAGCCCAGAGTGCAAAAAAAAAAACAAAAAACCCCCAAGATGTACTGTAAAAGGCAGACAATGGCAAGGCCTTCAAATCCCAGTTAAGTAAATCACCAGTACACATAAACTCAAGACAAATCAAAATGTGCAACTGCAAGGCTTTGTTAGCTATTTACCACCAACAAAAAGAAAAGCAAAAACAAAACATAAAGGAGCCGTCCAAGTGCCTGGTGCTTGGAAAGAGCACTAGGCAATTAGCCCCACGAGGTACTCACATTTACAGCTTTTGCCATATGGATTAAAAGTCTAAAACTAGGATTAAAACCCTTCTCAGAGCACGTGTTTAAAGATGGGTACCTTATGGATCATCGTCACTATTCAATTATAGCTTAGGATGACATGATTTCTTCTGAGAGCAAGATCTTTGAAGGCCTCTGAAATATGCTGTATTTTGAAACCTTTTCAGGAAATAAAAGTCCTGACGACTATTTGTACGTGCAGTTACAATCTGGGAGCAGCGTCATTGGTGGCACATGGAAGTGGAAGCAGTAAGCTATAAACACGCAGGGTATTGGGGCTACACAGACGCAGTCACGGCCCTCGGAGAAGTGTATCAGATCTCCACCATTCTGCAGGTACCTTATCATGGGGCTCTTGCAAGGTAGTCAGGATGTGCAATACAGGCTGAGAGTTGGTTTCCAGGTAATAATCCACCAAGGTGTTCACAAGCATCGGACCACGGTCTAAAGAAAGAAAAGGACTGTTTTTAATAGTTATTTCCTCTGACATTCTAAACCTACCTCAAACATTAATAGTCGCCAGTAACAAAATCCAGAGAATGCTTCTTTGTACACTACCCAAAGTTACATGAAGTGTTGTATTTCTGTTTTCTAAAATGAACTTAGGTTTAACAACAGGATAATATCAAGTTTATATGCCTAAGAAGCCATAGTCCAGTTCAGTTGCTCAGTCGTGTCTGACTCATCACGACCCCATGGACTGCAGCATGCCAGGCTTCCCTGTCCATCACCAACACCCTGAGCTTGCTCAAACTCATGTCCATTGAGTTGGTGATGCCATCCAACCATCTCATCCTCT
>SJYX01002859.1:23836-35245 GCA_006410675.1 Oreotragus oreotragus | reverse complement strand
AAAATCATGGTATCTGGTCCCATCATTTCATGGCAAATACATGGGGAAACAATGGAAACAGAGACAGACTATTTTCTTTGGCTTCAAAATCACTGCAGATGGTAACTGCAGCCATGAAATTAAATGATGCTTACTCCTTGGAAGAAAAGCTATGACCAACCTAGACAGCATATTAAAAAGCAGAGACATTACTTTGCTGACAAAGGTCCATCTAGTCAAAGCTGTGATTTTTCCAGTAGTTATGTATGGAGGTAAGAGTTGGACCATAAATAAAGTTGAGCATCAAAGAACTGATGCTTTTGAACTGTGGTGCTGGAGGAGAGTCTTGCAAGTTCCCTGGACTGCAAGGAGATCAAACCAGTGGATCCTAAAGGAAATTAGTCCTGAATATTCATTGGAAGGACTGACACTGAAGCTGAATCTTCAACACTTTGGCCACCTGATGAGAAGAGCTGACTCATTGGAAAAGACCCTGATGCTGGGAAAGATTGAGGGCAGGAGGAAAAGGAGATGACAGAGTATGAGATGGTTGGATGGCATCACCGACTTGATGGACATGGGTTTGAGCAAGCTCCAGGAGTTGGTGATGAACAGGGAAGCCTGGCAAGCTGCAGTTCATTGGGTCACAAAGAGTTGGACATGACTGAGGGACTGAGCTGAAGTGAACCAAGTTTTTTGGAAAAACTGCCATACAACCATATAGCCAGAACTCTTGCTATGTGACCTGAATTAATTGAAGACTATCTTCTGATTTTGCATTTTGATGTTTCAACTTTATGCTGAGCTAATGAGTGGCTACACTTACTCTGTTGTTCTTAATTGCAGCTAACAAGTTTTTCAGCTCTAGAAGTATTTTGTTTTTGTTATCATTTCTCTGCAAAGATACACATTTTGTCAATTAATTCCATAAGCACTTTAACCGTGGCTACATATATTCTCGTCAGGTAACTCTAGCAGCTGAACACCCTAGGAAATTCTTTCTAATGTCTCCCTTTTTCGTTCCGTTTTTTAATGAGATCTATTTTATATAAGTGTTTGTTTTAAAGATACACATTGAAGAAATTGTAGAAATCCTTCAGAAAGAATTTTGTTTTGCTTTTACTTAGGGATAGATTTGGGCTTCCCTGGTGGCTCAGATGGTAAAAAAAAAAATCCGCCTGCAGTGCAGGAGACCTAGGTGTGATCCCTCGGTTGGGAAGATCCCCTGGAGGAGGGCTTGGCAACCCACTCCAATATTCTTGCCTGAAAAATGCTATGGCAGAGGATACTGGTGAGCTATAGTCCAAGGGGTTAGAAAGAGTTGGACATGACTGAGCAACTAAGCACAGCACAGGGATAAATTTGGGGATACAACTTACTTAACTCATTCTTACAGCAACACTCAAGTTAAAACAGAAATTGTTGTACTGCCAGAAACAGAACTCTCCAGGGAGAAGGTGACCGCTAAGAGTATGATAGCTTTACTGCTGGGTCACAGCTTTCATCTTAGGCTCTGTGAGTAGGTCATTATTTTCCTTAATTCAGATTCCTGATCTTCAACCTTTCCAGACTTCTGATCATTGTTGTTTCTTCAGGAAACCAGACCCAGGTGCTGCCCCAGTGCGATGACTCCCTGTCTGAACCAGCAGGCTCTGCGGCCTCAGTGGAGAGCGCTCCCTACTGCTCAGGTGAGGGTCCCACAGGACAGAAGACCCTTCTCAGTCCTTGGAGTCGCCGCCCCATTGTCCCATTTCTCTCTCCTCAGACAACAAACATCTCCGCCTGGAGGGTGGAGCCAGTCCCTGCGCTGGGAGAGTGGAGATCCTTCACCAGGGCCTCTGGGGCACCATCTGTGATGACAGCTGGGACCTGGACGATGCCCACGTGGTGTGCAGGCAGCTGGGCTGTGGAGAAGCCCTCAATGCCACGGGGTCTGCTCACTTCGGAGCAGGATCAGGGCCCATCTGGCTGGACGACCTGAACTGCACAGGAAATGAGTCTCACGTGCGGAGCTGCCCTTCCCGGGGCTGGGGGCGGCACGACTGCAGACACAAGGAGGACGCGGGGGTCATCTGCTCAGGTCCGCGCTGAACACTGTCCACAGGCTGGAGGAGGGGTGGGGCCCTGGAGGACTGGGGTTTGAGCTCTGAGGGAGAGATGCTGAAAGGACCAGAGAAGGAGCCTTCCTCCCATGAAACCTGTCTTTCCAGCAGACATGAAGACGAGGTGCTTTCACTTCCTTCTGCAGCAGCTGAGGTTCTGGTCCTTTCTTTTCAGCAATGTTTCCTGGCAGAGCCGTTTCTTAGTTTTTCTTAAAAGCAGGGCTCTCTCTCCAGTTACATACAAAAAATTTAAACCCAAGGTACTAGTTTCTGTTTGCGTCCTTAACAATTTACCAACTAGTGGTTTAAAACAGCATATATTTATTTCCTTACTCTTCTCTAGCTTAGATGTCCAGCAGGGATCTCACTGGGCTGGGACCAAGGCTTCAGCAGGGCTGCATAACTTTTGCGGCTCTGGAGGACAGTCTGTTTCTTGCCTTTTCAAACTTCTTGAAACCACCTACATTCCTTCCTTCACAGCACCCTTCATCCATTATCAGACCAGCAATGCTGCCGGCCTCCAACCTTTATCCAGAGTCACATCTCTCTTTCAAGCTGGAGCTAAAAAAAGTATTTCACGTTTAAGGATAGTGTGTCTAAGGATGTGATTAGACTGGGCTCATATTGTTAATACATCATCTCACCATCCCGAGGTTCTTACCTTAATCACATCTGTAAATCCTTCTTGTCAGGTACGGTAACATATTACAGGTTGCATAGATTGGGATGTGGACATTTTTGGATTAATTATTATCCCTATCTCCCTAATATCCACATCACATCCCTTTGAGATACTCTTTAAAGATTTCATCAGGAAGCAGGATTCAGCTGCCCCTCCCTGACTAGCGCTCATGCAGTTTGATCTTCCTCTCAGTTCATATCCACTACACCACTGTGGCAGAAAGAAAGACAGACACAAACGGACAAAGACAGTTAAAAGGGAGGCGATGTCAGTCTTGTCATCTAGTGGGTATCTCTTGAGCAAGGTCAGAGATGAATGTTCATCATTTCTAGAAGAAAGGAAAACCTAGAACATCCAGCAAAGTTTTTACTGTGTCCTGTCTCCTCCCCTTTCAACCTTAGAGTTCCTGGCCCTCATTGGGATGTGGACATTTTTGGATTAATTATTATCCCTATCTCCCTAATATCCACATCACATCCCTTTGAGATACTCTTTAAAGATTTCATCAGGAAGCAGGATTCAGCTGCCCCTCCCTGACTAGCGCTCATGCAGTTTGATCTTCCTCTCAGTTCATATCCACTACACCACTGTGGCAGAAAGAAAGACAGACACAAACGGACAAAGACAGTTAAAAGGGAGGCGATGTCAGTCTTGTCATCTAGTGGGTATCTCTTGAGCAAGGTCAGAGATGAATGTTCATCATTTCTAGAAGAAAGGAAAACCTAGAACATCCAGCAAAGTTTTTACTGTGTCCTGTCTCCTCCCCTTTCAACCTTAGAGTTCCTGGCCCTCAGGATGGTGAGCAAGGACCAGCAGTGTGCTGGGTGGCTGGAAGTTTTCTACAACGGGACCTGGGGCAGTGTCTGCCGCAGCCCCATGGAAGACATCACTGTGTCCGTGATCTGCAGGCAGCTTGGCTGTGGGGACAGTGGAACCCTCAACTCTTCTGTTGGTCTCAGGGAAGGTTCTAGACCCCGGTGGGTGGATGGAATCCGGTGTCGGAAAACTGACACCTCTCTCTGGCAGTGTCCTTCTGACCCTTGGAATTACACTTCATGCTCTCCCAAGGAGGAAGCCTATATCTCCTGTGCAGGTGACTTACTGTCTGTCCCAACCCTGTAAGATGCAATGAGATTTGATATTTTAAAATCTAAGTGATGAGTTTAATTTGGGTCCACAAAATGATATAAAGTGAAAATGTTAGTTACTCAGTTGTGCTCTTTGTGACCACATGGACTGTAGCCTGCCAGGCTCCTCTGTCCATGGGATTATCCAGCAAGAATGCTGGAATGGGTTTCCATTCCCCTCTCCATGGGCTCATCCTGACCCAGGTATGGGAATCGGGTCTCCTATACTGCAGTCAGATTCTTTACTGTCTGAGCCACCAGAGAAGCTTAAATGAGGTAAGAATGAAACTAATTTAATCCACATATTCCAATCTTGTTTGTTAAAATTTTTAATTGAGATGTTATTATCATAACATTATATTAGTTCTAAGTGTAAAACATAGTGTTTATGTATTTGTACATATTGGTAAATCACCACACATACAGTAATATCCATCACCACATGCAGTCACAATTTTTTTCTCTTATGATCCCACAAGTAAGAATTTGCATGCTGCAACTAAGACCCAGCACAACCAAATAAATACTTAATTTTAAAAGAGAGTGCCGTTTTCTTCATAGCAGCATGGTTTTTATCCACACAAGGGCTTCCCTGGTAGGTCAACTGGTGAAGAATCCGTCTGCCATGCAGGAGACCCTGGTTTGATTCCTGAGTCTGGAAAATCTGCTGGAGAAGGATAGGCTACTCACTACAGTATTCTTGGGCCTCCCTTGTGACTCAGCTGGTAAAGAATCTGCCTGCAATGTGGGAGACCTGGGTTTGATCCCTGGGTTGGGAAGACCCCCTGGAGAAGGGGATGGGTACCCACTCCAGTATCTCACCTGGAGAATTCCATGGACTCTATACTCCATGGGGTTGCAAAGAGTTGGACATGACTGAGTGACTTTCACAAACACTATATACAAAAATATTATCTTCTTTCCTATATTACTGTCTTAAGATACCTTTCATGATGATATTTTTTCTCTAGAATGTTTTAAATTTTCTTATTTATTCATAGGAACTCTTTATAAACAAACATCACTTACTGTTTTTCTTAAATATTTTTGTAAGATTTTCCCCATATTTTACATATATTTTTAAGGTTGTATATGTATATGTGTGTGTTATGTGATCAGATCTGTAATGTTTTACTTTTTTGACTTCTGCCTTTAGTACAATGTTTCAAATGCCATTTTTTATCTCAAAATGACATTGAATCAAGTTTTATTTTCTGCAAACAATTTTATAGTTCCACTAAAGAATATTCAAAACCTAATTTCAAATTTATTTATTTATCTGAATTTAGTTTACTATCTGTGATGGTGTAACATCATCACCAGATAGGAATTACATTTTAGATATGTGATATCTTAGCTCCATCACAAAATAAAAGTACATGGTTTCATGAGTTCATGGAGATGACATCAAAAGTACCAGCAACAAAGCAAAAATAGACAAGTGGGAATATATCAAGCTAAAAAGCTTCCACAAACAAAATGAAAGATCAACAGAGTGAAAAAGCAAGCTAGCACAAATTATATAAGGTATTAATTTCCAAAAATAATAAGGAACTCCTATAACTTAAGAGAAAAAAACCCAACAAACTTAAATCCTAATAATTCAATTAAAAAATTGGCCAAGGGCTTGAATAGACATTGCTCTAAAGAAGACATACAAATGGCAATAGATATATAAAAAATGCTTGACATTGTCAGTCATCAGGGAAATGTAAATTAAAACCACAAAGAGATATCATCTCACACATGTCAGAATGACTGTTTTTTTTTTTTTTTTTTTTATACATGGTTTCATGAGTTCATGGAGATGACATCAAAAGTACCAGCAACAAAGCAAAAATAGACAAGTGGGAATATATCAAGCTAAAAAGCTTCCACAAACAAAATGAAAGATCAACAGAGTGAAAAAGCAAGCTAGCACAAATTATATAAGGTATTAATTTCCAAAAATAATAAGGAACTCCTATAACTTAAGAGAAAAAAACCCAACAAACTTAAATCCTAATAATTCAATTAAAAAATTGGCCAAGGGCTTGAATAGACATTGCTCTAAAGAAGACATACAAATGGCAATAGATATATAAAAAATGCTTGACATTGTCAGTCATCAGGGAAATGTAAATTAAAACCACAAAGAGATATCATCTCACACATGTCAGAATGACTGTTTTTTTTTTTTTTTTTTTTAAAGACACAGTGTTGGCAAGGCTGTGGAGAAATTGACACTTTATTTGTACTTATCCACATTAAATGTATAAATTGTACTAATAAAACTATGTAATCCAAGGGTTAAATCTCTGGGCTTTCACTGTCATGGGTCCAGGTTCAATCCCTGACCTGGGAACTATGAGCCCATGAGCAACAGCACAGCCAACAAACAAACAAACGACAGCACAAAAACCATGACCAAAATATCTGTATGATTTGTACTGATGTCCCTTTTCATTCTTGGTATTGTTAGCTTCATCTTCTCTCTGCTCTGCATTAGCATTGCTCAGTGTTCATCAGTTTTCAATGAGCCATGTTTAAAGGGTTTTCTTCTATATTTTCTATCTTATACTTACCTTCTTTTCCATTAATTTTTGTTCCTTTTTAAATTAACCCCAACATTCTACATTCTTGACTTTCTCATCTAGTTTCTTAATTGGAAGCTTACTTTTTTTCACTTTCAGTCTTTCCTCTTCTCTAAATCTAGGGTGTAAACTTCCCTTAGGCACAACTTGAGTTTCATTAGAAGAATTTATCATACCATTGTTTTGTGTTTATTATCATTATTTCACAATATTTCGTAAGTTTTAAATTTATTCCTGGACTCAGGTGGTTTTTGGAAGGATCTTGCTGAATTTCCCCAAATAGAGGTGGCTATAAATATTTTCTTATTAGTTCTTAAATTTATTCCACTGTGGTCAGAGTAAATATTCAAAATATGAATGAAAGTATGAACTAAAATATTCAAAGTATGAATTCAAAGAGTGAAATATGTGTCCTGTCATGTGGTCATTTTGGTAAAAGTTCTAAGAACATTTACAGTAATGTGACCTCTTGCGTTGTCGGGTGCATTGCTCTGTGTGTCACTTAGTTAAACGTGCTGATTATGTGGTTGTACATCTACTCTACTCTTCTTTGTTTTTGTATGTTTGGTCTGCATGCTATTGAAAAAGATATAGTAATAATCCCCCATTTTGATTGTGATTTTGTCTATTCCTTCTTTTCACTCTGTCAAGTATATTTGAAACTTATGTTCTATTTCTTTTCTTGGATTTTGTTGTCTAAAATATCTTTATTAAGGGTGCATCTCATTATAATCCTGAAAGTTCCCTCTTTAATTCAATTAGTGTATCTTGGCTTAAAGTCTGCTTTCTGGGACATTGATATAGCTACTCCAGTTTTGTTACAGGTAGTACATCTTTTCCATCATTTTACTTTCAACTATTCTTTGTTTTCATAATATAGGGTGGGCATTTTGCAAGTAACATTTGTGTCAATTTTGTTTTATCTTAATCCATTTACTGTAAATGCAATTACTGATATTGATGTGTTGGTATCTGCCATTTGTTTTTAATTGATCCTCCTACTTTATGTTCCTCTGTGTCTCCTTTTTTTCCTCGTTTTGTATTAAATAAATCTGTTATTATTCCAGATTTTCCTTTTTCCCTTTGATTTTCAGCAGCTTTACTAGGAGTGGGGTTTTTCATACTCCATCATTTATTTTTCTAAAAAATTCTCTGTTGCCACATCTTCAGATATTACTTCTGCAGTTCTGTCTCTTGTCTCTGCATCTCTTCTCCCTCTCCTGCTCCTCTTTCTTCACTTTCTCATCTCTCATCTTTAGGACTCCTCTAAATCACTATATTCTAAGTTCTATATAAAATTCTTTTAACTTATTCATTCACTTTTTAAACCTAGCTATTTTATTTTAGGTTGGGAATAGTTCCTTAGATATTTTTATTTATTTATGATTATTTGTTATTTTTTTTCATCTTTTTACCTGCTTATTCTCTTTTTCTCTCTTTTCCCCTAAATACACTGATTGTAGCTAAAACCCTTATCTGCTGAGTCCAGCATTTCTATCATAGGTGTCTCTGCATTCTCTCATCTTTTTTCACTTTGGTCATTTGTCATGTTATCCTAGCTTCTCAAATGTCATGTCATTTTTTATTGGATGCTATAAATTATATATGAAAAAGTAAGATACTCCTGATACATTTTCTAACACCTGAAAGGATTTACCCTTTGTTTCCCTAGGCAGGTACAGGGAAGGGGTGTGTATCACTCAAACATCTAAATATAACCTAAAACTGAGCTGTGACAAGTATGCGTTGCAGTTTTGGTAGCGCTCAGTCCACCTCTGATTTCTCTGTCCCTATGACACAGGCTTTCAGAGGTTTCAGTTCAGAGCCTATATTCTTTGGTAGCTCAGTACCCAAAATAATGAAAAAGACTGCTTTCCAAGTCTTTTCAAATAGTTCTTTAGCTTCCTGCCCTTCACAGCTTACATACTGGGCAAATGTTTGAGGAGAAAACCTGCTGTGTGAGAGAGGCTCTCAAGACTCTAGTTTTGTCTCTCCAACACCAGGTAACCCCCAAATTATGCTGGCTTCCTGTCACAACAGTAGTCCTCTGCTTGTCTGAGCCCAGATTCTGAATCATTAAATTATGCAGTGAATTGGAAAATTCCCACAGAGAAAAAGAAGTTATAGATCTTGGATTAACATTGAAATAACCTTTAGAATTTTAGCATATTTTAGCTCCATTCTTTAGAATTTTAGCATATTTAGTGCATGTTGTGTTAACAAATGTTGAATGCATTTACTGTTTCTTAAAAAACATTTTCCAGCTTTTAAAGTTGTATCCAGAAAGACCCAGCAAGACACACTGGCCTGCTGTGAACTCCATTCTCCCTGGAAGTGGAAAATTTTAGGTTTAATTCTCTACTTCATTATCTACTTAAAGTGTGGCACTGATAGACATTATTTAACCTTTCTTTACTTACTTTTTTTTTTAACCTTTCCTCCTACTTTTCAACCTTATTAACTATCTTACCACTGCTATAAGAAACCAGACCCAGCTGCTGCCCCAGTGCAATGCTGCTGCTGCTGCTGCTAAGTCGCTTCAGTCGTGTCCTACTCTTAACGACCCCATGGACTGCAGCCTACCAGGCTCCTCTGTCCATGGGATTGTCCAGGCAGGAGTGCTGGAGTGGGTTGCCATTGCCATCTGTACAAGTGCAAAGACTCCATATCAGAACCAGCAGGGTCTGCAGCCTCAGAGGAGAGCACTTCCTACTGCTCAGGTGAGGGTCCCACAGGACAAAAGACCCTTATTCTCCAGGTCAACGTCCCGTGTCCCATTTCTCTCTCCTCAGGCAGCAGACAGCTCCGCCTGGTGGACGGGGGCGGTTCCTGCGCCGGGAGAGTGGAGATCCTTGACCAGGGCTCCTGGGGCACCATCTGTGATGACAGGTGGAACATGAACAATGCCCGCGTGGTGTGCAGACAGCTGGACTGTGGAGAAGCCCTCGATGCCACTGTCGCTTCTTCCTTTGGGGCGGGATCAGGGCCCATTTGGCTGGACAACGTAAAGTGCACAGGAAAGGAGTCCCACGTGTGGAGGTGCCCTTCCCAGGACTGGGGGAAGCACAACTGCGATCATAGCGAGGATGCAGGAGTCGTCTGCTCAGGTATGGTCAGTTCATTACCCACCAGCTGGGAGAATGGAAAGTTCCAAGAAAGCTGGTGCCTGATCAGAGGGACAATAGGGGACGGGTGGGCTAGAGAGGACTGAGACAACTACTCCTCCTCCCTGAGTGCCCCGTAGCTGTGAGCAATGAGCTTCATATACTTTCCTCTTACAAGTCTCTGCTATTCTTTTCTTTTCCAGTGGTCTTACCTGACACTAAAATAGCTTTATTTATTCTCCCAGTTAAAATAAATCCTCATAATTTTTTTTATAATTCACTTTTTATAAGAGTGAAACATTTGCTAACAGCCACATACACACTCCCTTTGCACAGGAAAGCTATGAGAGGGAGGGACAAAAGATGAGGCTGTATTTTCCTGGGTGGAGTTGCTTCTGTACCTGTCTCTTATACACATCTAGATGTGTATAAGAGACAGATCTCACACATGTCAGAAGGACTGTTTTTTTTTTTTTTTTTTTAAAGACACAGTGTTGGCAAGGCTGTGGAGAAATTGACACTTTATTTGTACTTATCCACATTAAATGTATAAATTGTACTAATAAAACTATGTAATCCAAG
Organism: Oreotragus oreotragus; assembly: GCA_006410675.1. Classification (NCBI taxonomy): domain Eukaryota; kingdom Metazoa; phylum Chordata; class Mammalia; order Artiodactyla; family Bovidae; genus Oreotragus; species Oreotragus oreotragus. The sequence goes on along the minus strand of SJYX01002859.1, from coordinate 25,096 downwards.
GGTTAAATCTCTGGGCTTTCACTGTCATGGGTCCAGGTTCAATCCCTGACCTGGGAACTATGAGCCCATGAGCAACAGCACAGCCAACAAACAAACAAACGACAGCACAAAAACCATGACCAAAATATCTGTATGATTTGTACTGATGTCCCTTTTCATTCTTGGTATTGTTAGCTTCATCTTCTCTCTGCTCTGCATTAGCATTGCTCAGTGTTCATCAGTTTTCAATGAGCCATGTTTAAAGGGTTTTCTTCTATATTTTCTATCTTATACTTACCTTCTTTTCCATTAATTTTTGTTCCTTTTTAAATTAACCCCAACATTCTACATTCTTGACTTTCTCATCTAGTTTCTTAATTGGAAGCTTACTTTTTTTCACTTTCAGTCTTTCCTCTTCTCTAAATCTAGGGTGTAAACTTCCCTTAGGCACAACTTGAGTTTCATTAGAAGAATTTATCATACCATTGTTTTGTGTTTATTATCATTATTTCACAATATTTCGTAAGTTTTAAATTTATTCCTGGACTCAGGTGGTTTTTGGAAGGATCTTGCTGAATTTCCCCAAATAGAGGTGGCTATAAATATTTTCTTATTAGTTCTTAAATTTATTCCACTGTGGTCAGAGTAAATATTCAAAATATGAATGAAAGTATGAACTAAAATATTCAAAGTATGAATTCAAAGAGTGAAATATGTGTCCTGTCATGTGGTCATTTTGGTAAAAGTTCTAAGAACATTTACAGTAATGTGACCTCTTGCGTTGTCGGGTGCATTGCTCTGTGTGTCACTTAGTTAAACGTGCTGATTATGTGGTTGTACATCTACTCTACTCTTCTTTGTTTTTGTATGTTTGGTCTGCATGCTATTGAAAAAGATATAGTAATAATCCCCCATTTTGATTGTGATTTTGTCTATTCCTTCTTTTCACTCTGTCAAGTATATTTGAAACTTATGTTCTATTTCTTTTCTTGGATTTTGTTGTCTAAAATATCTTTATTAAGGGTGCATCTCATTATAATCCTGAAAGTTCCCTCTTTAATTCAATTAGTGTATCTTGGCTTAAAGTCTGCTTTCTGGGACATTGATATAGCTACTCCAGTTTTGTTACAGGTAGTACATCTTTTCCATCATTTTACTTTCAACTATTCTTTGTTTTCATAATATAGGGTGGGCATTTTGCAAGTAACATTTGTGTCAATTTTGTTTTATCTTAATCCATTTACTGTAAATGCAATTACTGATATTGATGTGTTGGTATCT
>SJYX01002859.1:0-14989 GCA_006410675.1 Oreotragus oreotragus | reverse complement strand
GGAGCCGATGAAGGTAACTGTGAGGTTCTCTGAGCAGCACTGAGGGGCCAGGTGTGGTGTGAAGGATGCTACGTGTGCCTAAGGATACAGGATATGTACACAGCAAGAAACCAGACAAGGATATGTCTTTACTATATTTAATATCTTTACTCACATCAGCCTTCTATTTAATAATTTTCTTGGAATTATCACACACTTATTCTTCCATGTAAATTTTAAAATCAAGTAGAAAAGAAAAAAGATATGCTATATCTCAGAAGTCTCTATCCTGATATGTATAAGACTTTATTGATTATTCAACATATATTTGAATATTTCACATGTATCAGGCTATATAAAACAGAATACAAGAAATAATTTTTTCTTGTTCTTTCTAAATTTTTAATCTCATAGAATTACTATAACAATATCAGTAACCTTAGATATGCAGATGACACCACCCTAATGGCAGAAAGTAAAGAGGAACAGAGGAGAGCCTCTTGATGAAAGTGGAAGAGAAGAGTGAAAAAGCTGGCTTGAAACTCCACATTCAAAAAACTATCATGGCATCCAGTCCCATCACTTCATGGCAAAGAGATGAGGAAAAAATGGAAACAGCAACAGACTTTATTTTCTTGGGCTCCAAAATCACTGCAGACTGTGACTGCAGCCATGAAATTAAAAGACGCCTGCCCCTTGGANAAAAAACTAATATCATGGCATCCAGTCCCATCACTTCATGGCAAAGAGATGAGGAAAAAAATGGAAACAGCAACAGACTTTATTTTCTTGGACTCCAAAATCACTGCAGACTGTGACTGCACCCATGAAATTAAAAGACGCTTGCTCCTTGGAAAAAAAGCTATAACTAACCTAGACAGCATGTTAAAAACAGAGACACTACTTTGTGACAAATGTCCATATAGTCAAAGCTATGTTTTTTTCCATTAGTTATATATGGACCTGAGAGTTGGATCATAAAGAAGGCTGAGCGCTGAAGAATTGATGCTTTTGAACTGTGGTGCTGGAGAAGACTCTTGAGAGTTCCTTGGACTGCAGGAGATCAAATCAGTGAATCCTAAAGGAAATCAACCCTGAATAACTCATTGGAAGGATGTATGCTGCAGCTGAAGAAGCTCCAGTACTTTGGCCACATGATAAGAAGAAATGACTCATTGGAAAAGACCCTGAGGCTGGGGAAGATTGAAGGCTGGAGAAGAAGGGGATGACAGAGGATGAGGTGGTTGGATGGCATCACTGACTCAATGGACATGAGTTTGGGTAGACTCAGGGAGATAGTGAGGACAGGGAGGCCTGGAGCACTGCAGCCCATAGGGTCACACAGAGTCGGACACGACAGAGTGAGCAACAAAAACAGCCAGTTAAACAAAAAGCTTTAATTAGAATGTGGAGCCTGTGACCAGACTCCCAGGCAGAGGCCAGGGGCCCCGACCTGGGCCCCTCTGGGGAGACAGAAGCGGATAAATAACAAAAGGCAGGCAGATCATCCGCTCCCTCATCACTCATTCTTATATCAGTGGTCAAGCTCATCCTTCAATTCTTTCATTTCTGTGCTGTCTTTTCTGTTCTCTCCTGCTCTCTATAGTAGATTTTTATTCTGTTACTTCATTCTTTTTGAGACTTCAAAGTTCACATACTTACACAATCAGAGTCCTTTCCCAGGACAAATTCCACCATGACGTACATAGCCATGAGCACACTCAGAAACCAGGCAAATTATTTTTAAAATTGTTTTTTATGAATGTGCAGGGTTTTTTTTTCCCATAGGATTACCTTTTCTGTGTCCAAAAATGGTCCCTGAAGAATGCAATCATGATCATGATCTTTTCCTTGGTCTCTCTCTCATACTCCATCCACTCCCCATTTAACCTACCACTCACCCCACCTCACTCCCTACAGAAGTTCTTCCCTTTTGGAGTGTCCTTTCCATCGATTTGTAGTTCTTAAGATCGTTTCTTCTTTTCTACATTGGGGGATTTGGAAAATGGTAGTAGTGTTAGGTGGCAAATGGGAGAAGCACAGGGGATAAAAGGTTTAAAATCTTGTTGAACAAGTATTTGGTTTCCAAATCTATGTTTCATCACTATTGAGGCTTTTGTAATTTAGAAATCTCTAAAATATATATGGCTTCTTTGCTCTCTGCTATCCTCCTCTCACTCTCCTTTTTCGTAGCTTGCTGGCTTCCTATCTCAGAAATCCAAACAGGAAAGGAATATGCAGTTGGCATATAGATAGGGTTAGAATACATTAAATTATCATCACCTCTTCACATTTGCTAAGAATCTCATGTCTAGGATGAAGTAATCAACTAACTCAGTTGTCTTGCATAATCCCGCTGAGACTTCACTTTCTCTCAGGTGTGCTCATAAATCTTAGGTTTTTAAGAAGGATGGATAGGATCATTCCCTCCCTCTCCTATGACTCTAAGCTTTCGTCATTTCCAAACTTAACTGTGAACAACTTCTTTCACAATTAGGTTACCTAATTGTGACCTAATGCCTGCACGCAGATCCAGCCCGCATGATGTTCCCATCCCCAGTGACTTGAATATTGGCTCAGAGAAAACTGCCCAAAATTCTAGCCCCAGAAATCTCAGGACGACCTTCTAAACTTCCCTGGCTCTTAGGCCTCTAACCTCTCGAATCCCAGGATCTTTTTCTCACGCTGTTAGTTCAGCTCTGCCCTCAAGTTTGAGTGTTTACCACTGTGCAGTTTCTTTGGGCCTTGTAATTTCCAGGCCCCCAGATAAGAATTAACTTTCCTAACCAATATATATTCTCAGGATTCAGCCATTCCAAACTGACCCTGCAGTTCTTCTGGATATCTCTTCATAAACTTGCTCATGAAAATGCAATTTGACAATGACAGTCAAATTCTCTCCTCTTATCCCCTCTTATTCCACTGTTGGAAAGAAAAGTTTTCCCACCATCGCCTGTGAGGAGTTGTTTCCAACTTTCAAGCCAGGTTCATGAACACTCACTGGGTTTGTTCTTTGTTTCTCTTAGGATTTGTGCGTCTGGCTGGAGGGGATGGACCCTGCTCAGGGCGAGTAGAAGTGCATTCTGGAGAAGCCTGGACCCCAGTGTCTGACGGAAACTTCACACTCCCCACTGCCCAGGTCATCTGTGCAGAGCTGGGGTGTGGCAAGGCTGTGTCTGTCCTGGGACAGGTGCCCTTCAGAGAGTCTGATGGCCGGGTCTGGGCTGAAGAGTTCAGGTGTGAGGGGGAGGAGCCTGAGCTCCGGGTCTGCCCCAGAGTGCCCTGTCCAGGGGGCACGTGTCACCACAGTGGAGCTGTTCAGGTTGTCTGTTCAGGTGAGATGCATGTCAGGATTTAGCCTCTGTGTACACTCACTTCAAGCTGAAAAAGAAATAAGATTTTTCTGAAATCCTGTCTGTTTCTATCAGTGTACACAGATGTCCGGCTCATGAGAAACGGCTCCTCTCAGTGTGAGGGGCAAGTGGAGATGAACATTTCTGGACGATGGAGAGCGCTCTGTGCCTCCCACTGGAGTCTGGCCAATGCCAATGTTGTCTGTCGTCAGCTCGGCTGTGGAGTCGCCATCTCCACCCCAAACGGAGCAGAAGAAAGTGATCAGCTCTGGAAAGCCCGATTTCACTGCTCAGGGACTGAGTCCTTCCTGTGGAAATGCCCTGTGACTGCCCTGGGTGTTCCTGACTGTTCCCATGGCAACACGGCCTCTGTGATCTGCTCAGGTGAGAGAGGGAAGGGCTACTATACTTAGGATGCTCCTGAGTGAAATGTCCCCAGAGCAGAGAGTGAGGGAAAACAGGCTTAAAAAGGAAGATATTCTGTAGTGGAATGTTTAATCTTGTTACTGAACTCGGGTTTCAGCTGCTCATTACTCAAGAATCCAACACTGAGAGACAAGTGTGGGGTAAAATTAAAGACAGGTTTACTGAGGAAACCAGCAGTTCTGGGGAGATAGAGGACTAATGTACCAAAGAACCAGCTCCTCCTTGCTGATCAGGGGTGAGTGTTTTTAAATGGGAATTTCAGGATTGCACAGGCAGAAGTCAGGGATAGTTTACCTGCAGAATAGCACAGCTAGCTCTGACAATCATCTTGAAATAAGTCTGATCAGTGTCACCTTTATTGTTTGAATTACAGTTAATCATCTCTTCTAGTGCTGGTTTGTTCCCATTTCCTTGAGGCCGATCTTGGAATTGTGTAAGATGAAGATGATTAACTTCCCTGTTGGCTCAGATGGTAAAGAACCTGCCTGTAATGCAAGAGTCTCAGTTTGATCCCTGGGTTGGGAAGATCCCCTGGAGAAGGAAATGGCACCCCACTAGTCTGGTCATCATGTAATTTATTGCTACCACCTGTTTGGGATTTCAGTATCTGCAAAATAGCTCAGAAGATATGGCTCAGAATGTTATCTATAGCCCATGAGAAGGAACTGAAGGTCCTTGAATTTGTTTAGGGCTAAACTATTATTATTTTGTCCTATTTGACAGTTTTCCTTTGTTTCTGATTTTTTTTTAATTTCTGTGATCAAATTTATTCTTAGCTAGGTTTTTCTACAAACAGAGGCAGGTGGAGGACATGAGGGTGGTGTCCTGAGAAGGCTCTGTAAGGTCCTGCTCCATAGCATTCTCATTGTTCACTCATTTTTTCAGGGTAAAGAAGTGCTAAGAAATGCTAAGAAGTGCTATGTCAGGGAAAGAAATTATTAGATGAATACTATTTTTTATGGAACATTATTATTTAAGGATAATAATAGAGAACAAAGTACAAACAGTAAGTGTATACCTAGGTCATGTTTCCCAACCCAGATCTACAAAGAGAACACTCACAGCATCACAGAATCACTATTGCTTCCCAATAGCCGTGTCCTCCTCCTCTCCAGGGAAGACTGCTAATCTAAGACTTGTACTGCCATACAATATTTTCTCAGTTTTTGAACTTTATGTAAAATCATACAGTATGTTTTCTTTTGTGTCTAATTTCTGTGACTCCAAACTGTGTTTGAGATTCACTCATGATGTTTATGGCAACATTTCATTCATTTTTATTACTATAGAGTATGACTTTGAGTGATCAGATGACCATGCATTGAACCATTCAACTAATGGCAGAGATTTGAGTTTATTTCCAGTTCTTGACTATTACAAACACAATGGTGCGAATTACCATGACGATGACTTTTGGCAAAAGTATTTATTATGATTTTTGTGTGTTTAATTCTTGGTCTTATATTTTTATTTTCTTCATGGTATGCTGTACTTCAGTGAGCCAAGTTACTCATCTTAGGTTTGAATTATCAACTTTTTTCTGTCCATGTAGTACTCTTTCAGTCAGTCAGTTCCATTCAATCACTCAGCCATGTCTGACTCTTTGCAACCCCGTGGACTGCAGCATGCCAAGCTTTCCTGTCCTTCACCATCTCCTGCAGCTTGCTCAAGTGCATATCCATTGAGTCCATGAAACCATTCAGTCATCTGACTCTCTGTTGTCCCCTTCTCCTCCTGCCTTCAATCTTTCTCAGCTTCAGGGTCTTTTCCAATGAGTCAGTTCTTCTCATCATGTAGCCAAAGTATTGGAGCTTCAGCTTCAACATCAGTTCTTCTAATGAATATCCAGGACTGATTTCCTTTAGGATTGACTGATTGGACCTCCTGGCCATCCAAAGGACTGTCAAGAGTTTTCTCCAACACTACAGTTCAAAAGCATAATTATTCAGCATTCAGCTTTCTTTATGGTCCAACTCTCACATCCATACATGATTACTGGAAAAATCACACCTTTGACTAGATGGTCCCTGCTTTTTAATATGTTGACTAGGTTGGTCGTAGCTTTTCTTCCAGCATCAAACATCTTTTAATTTCATGGCTGTAGACATAATCTGCAGTGATTTTGGAGCCCCAGAAAATAAAGTCTGTCCCTCTTTCCCCATCTTTTTGCCATAAAGTGATGGGACCAGATGCCATGATATTAGGTCTTTGAATGTTGCGTTTTAAGCCAACATTTTCATTCTCCTCTTTCAGTTTCATCAGGAGGCTCTTTAATTTCTCCTCACTTTCTGCCATAAAGGTGGTGTCATCTGCATATCTGAGGTTATTGAGATTTCTCCCAGCAATCTTGACTCGTTTGTGCTTCATCCAGCCCAGCATTTCACATGATGTACCCTGCATATAAGTTAAATAAGCAGAGTGACAATATACAGCCTTGATGTACTTCTGTCTGAGTTTTGAACTAGTCCATTGATCCAGTCCATAGAACTCCTTATATTCTTCTAAAATGAACTTTGTCTACTCCAAAATTACAAAAATTTTCTCTGATAGTATCTCACAGAAATGTAATTACTTTTTTTTTTTTTCATATAATTGTACATTGCTTCTAGTAATGACATTTGTGTAGGATAAGGGTCAAGTGTCCTGTTTTCATTTGGGTATCCAGTTGACTCAAAATCTTTTTCTGAAAAGACTGTTCCCCACTGCAGTGCCACGTTTGTGATAAGCGAAAGGGCATGTATGTCTGAATACATTTTTTAGACTCTCTATTCTGTTCCACTGTATCCTTTGTCTCTCCTTGCACCTGTACCACATTTTCTTAATTATTGTAATTTTATAGTAAGTCTTGAATCTTCCCTGGTGTCTCAGAGAGTAAAGAATCCACCTACAAGATGGGAGACCTGGCTTTGATCCCTGGGTTGGGAAGATCCCCTGGAGAAGGGCATGGCAACCCACTCCAGTGTTCTTGTCTGGAGAATCCCCGTGGACAGAGGAGCCTGGCGGGCTATAGTCTATGGGGTCACAAAGAGATGGACACAACTGAGTGAGTAAGCACACACAGTAAGTCGGGGTAACTTTAATTTAAAGAAGTTGTGTTGTTGGTTTTCTTGCCAGCTGCTTTGGTCAGTCTTGGTTTTTGTATTTTGTATACATTTTTGAGCTGACGCTCCAATACTTTGGCCACCTGACGCGAACAGCTGACTCACTAGAAAAGACCCTGATGCTAGGAAAGACTGAAGGCAGGAGGAGAAGGGGATGACAGAGGATGAGATGGTTGGATGGCATCACTGACTCAAAGGACATGAGTTTGAGCAAGCTCCAGGAATTGGTGATGGACAGGGAAGCCTGGTATGCTGCAGTCATTGGGGTCACAAAGAGTCAGTTAGACACAACTAGGTGACTGAAGGCAACGTAAATTTTGAATCAGCTTGTCATGTTTCAGACATACAAAAGCACAAGGGAATTTGATTGAGGTTAGATTTAATCTGTATATAAATTTGAGAATGACTGACTTTGACAACACTGAGTTTCCCAATTCACTGACAAAATACATCCCTTCATTCAGTTAGGTCTTGAATTTCTCTCAGATGTTTTGCACATCTTTAACGAGGTTTTCTCCTAGGCATCTAATGGGTTTGATGTTATTAGTATTTCCTTTAGTGAATGTTTTCTAGGAGTGAATTGTCTCTGAACTTTACCTGGATTTCCCAAGTGTTAGATTAGTATTTTGCTTTAATCCTTCTCTCTTTCTTTTCTCTCTCTCTCTTGCTCTAGCTTTCTCTTTCTCTCCTTATTTGTTCCTCTGCTGCCCTGTTTTTCCCTGAGTTAAAATCTTTCTGGATTAGGTTGCAGATATGATGCTCCTTTATCCCTCCCTCCCAACAACAACAAAAATATTTTTGCGAATTTCCTTACATAACCACAGTTCAGTCAACATCTAAATGCAACCACATGAGAAACCCCAAAGATAGAACTGCCAAGTTGAATGTTTCCCAACTACTCACTCGGGAAATCATGAGCAAAATTAAAAAATAAATTCCTTCAACTACTAAGTTTTGGGGGAAATTTTGTTATATAGCATTATTAACCAGGCACTTACCATAGGACCAGCATTTCTAAATAGAGGAATATTTATCCTCTTGATTTTTCCATTTTGCTATTCCTACTTTATGTTGATCTAATGTGCTGATACACTCATTCTCTAGTTCTTAATTTCAGCTGGTAACTTTTTCAGCTGTAGAATTTTCACTAGTTTTTGTTATCATTTCTCTGCTAAGATGCACATTGTGTCACATTTGTGCACTTTAATCATGGCTATTTAAATTCTCTGTCAGACTATGAAACTCTTAGAGGAAAACATAGGCAGAACATTCTTTGACATAAGTTGCAACAAGATCTTTTTTATCAGATTCCTACAGAAAATAAAAACAAAACAAACAAAAAAAGGATTCAATTAAACTTAAAAGCTTTTACATATCAAAGGAAACCATAAACAGAACAAAAAGACAAGTCTCAGAATGGGAGAAAATATTTGCAAATGAAGTAATTAACAAGGGATTAATCTTCAAAATACATAAACAACTCAATATCAACAAACCAAACAATCCAATGAAAAAATGGGAAAAAGACCTTTTTTTCCAGACATACAGATGTCTAACAAATACAACATCACTAATAAATAGAGAGATGCAGTCAAAGCTATAGTCAGGTAATACTTCACACCAGTTAGAATGTCTATCATTAAAAATATCCACAAATAAAGGCTGGAGAAGATGTGCAGAAAAGGGAATCATCCTACATATTAGTATGTAAATTGGTATAACTACTGTGGGTTGCCATGCCTTCCTCCAGGGGACATTCCAACCCAAGGATCAAAGCCAGGTCTCCCACATTGCAGGCGGATTCTTTATTGTCTGGGCCACCAGACTCAGAAGGCCTACGCTATTGATACTAAGTATAAAATAGATATTGCCTGGAGAATCCCATAGACCTGGAGCCTGATGGGCTACAATCCATAGTGTCACAGAGTCAGACACTACTGAAGTGTCTTAGCATGCACTCACACAGAAATAGATAAATAATGACTTTTTTATAGCACAGGGAACTCTACTCAGTGTTCTGTGGTGACCTAAATAGGAAGAAAATCCAAGAAAGAGGGGAGATGTGTGTGTGTGTGTGTGTGTGTGTCTGTGTGTGTGTATAGACAGATAGATAGAGTTGTTGTTGTTTAGTCGCTGAGTTGTGTCTGACTCTTTTGTGACCTCATGGACTGCCATGCTCCTTTGTCCATAGAATTTCTTAGGCAAGAATACAGGAGTGGATTGCCGTTTCTTTCTCCAAAGGCTCTTCCCAACCCAGGGATGGAACCCCAGTCTCCTGTTTGGCAGGCAGATTCTTTACCACTGAGTCACCTGGGAAGCCCAGATGTATGTGTGTAACTTACTAAATTTGCTGTACAGCAGAAGCTACCACAACATCGTAAAGCAGTTATACTCAAATGAAAATTAATAAAATAAACTCTGTCAGGTAACTTTAAGAGCCAAATACGCTGGGAAACGTTTTAATGTTTCTTTTTGCTCTGGTGTTCCATGAGATCTCTTTTATATCAGTATTTTTAAAACCACAAACATTGTAGATAAATAATTGTACAACTCCTTCAGAAAGGCTTTTGTTTTGCTTCTTCTCTTTAGGGGTGGATTAAGGATGGAACAACGTGTTTGACTCATTCTTAGGGCAACGCTTGGCTCAAAACAGGACTCGTGCCATTGTCAGCACCAGGCCCTTCATGGAGACAGGGCACACTAAGATGGTGGTGACTCTACTGGTGTGTTCCAGCTTTCATCTCAGCTCCAGCGCTAGGGCATCATTTTTTTTCTTTTGAACTTTCTACTTTGTATTGGGGTTTAGCCGAATAACAAAGCTGTTATAGTTTCAGGTGAACAGCCAGGGACTCGGCCATATATATACATGGATCCATTTCCCCCAAAACTCAGTATTTAATTTAACTGACTTTCCTGTCCTTTGACCCTCCCAACCCTCTAATCATCACTGTTTCTTCAGGAGACCAGACCCAGGTGCTGCCCCAGTGTGACCACTTTGTGTCTGAACCAGCAGGATCTGCAGCCTCAGAGGAGAGCGCCCCCTACTGCTCAGGTGAGGGTCCCACGGGCCAGAAGACCCTTCTCATTCCCCAGGTCACCGCCCCATTGTCCCATTTCTCTCTCCTCAGACAGCAGGCAGCTCCGCCTGGTGGACGGGGGCGGTCCCTGCGCCGGGAGAGTGGAGATCCTTGACCAGGGCTCCTGGGGCACCATCTGTGATGACGGCTGGGACCTGGACGATGCCCGCGTGGTGTGCAGGCAGCTGGGCTGTGGAGAAGCCCTCAGTGCCACGAAGTCTGCTCACTTTGGGGCGGGATCAGGGCCCATCTGGCTGGACGACCTGAACTGCGCTGGAAATGAGTCCCACGTGTGGAGCTGCCCTTCCCGGGGCTGGGGGCGGCACGACTGCAGACACAAGGAGGACGCGGGGGTCATCTGCTCAGGTCAGCACTTCACACTGTCCACAGGCTGGAGAAGGGGTGGGGCCCTGGATGACAGGGGTCTGAGCCCTGAGGGAGAGATGCTGAAAGGACCAGAGGAGGCTTCCTCCCATGGAGCCTGTCTTTCCAGCAGACGCAAAGACGAAGTGCTTTCATTTCCTCCTGCAGCAGCTGAGATTCTGGTCCTTTCTTCTCAGCAGTGTGTCCTGGCAGAGCCTTTCTCACAGTTTTTCTTGAAATCAGGGCTCACCCTTCTGGTACATAGAGTAGAGAAGTCTTAAAGCCACTGTGCTAGTTTTTGTTTGTTCTATAACAAATTGCTACATTGTTAGTGGTTTAAAACAACATATTTGTTTCCTTACACTTCTCTAGCTTAGATGTGCAGCAGGAATCTCACTGGACTGTGATAAAAGTTACAGCAGGGCCATGTCACTTCTGAGCCTCTGGGAAAGAATCTGTTTCCTGTCTTTTCAAGCTTCTAGAAGCCACCTACCTTCCTCCACTCATAACCCCCTTCTGTTCATCATCAGACCAGCAATGCTCCACCTCTCTGACCATTATCCATATTCAGATCTCCCTCTAACCAGAATGAGGCAAAGGATTCCACTTTAAAGGATAGTGAGTCTAAGAATGTGATTAGACTGTGCTCAGGTGGTTAATGTGCCCATATTTCAGGTTACTCTTACCATCCCAAGGACCATANTGGAGAGATGCTGAAAGGACCAGAGAAGGAGGCTTCCTCCCATGGAGCCTGTCTTTCCAGCAGACGAGAAGAGAAGGTGCTTTCACTGCCTCCTGCAGCGCTGATGACCTGGTCCTTTCTTCTCAGCAGTGTTTCCTGGCAGAGCCTTTTTCTCACAGTTTTTCTTGAAATCATGGCTCACACTTCTGGTACATATGGTGGAGAAGTCTTAAAGCCATGGTGCTAGTTTATGTTTGTTCTGTAATGAATCACCACACAGTTAATGGTTTAAAACAACATATCTATTTCCTTACACTTCCCTAGCTTAGATGTCCAGCAGGGATCTCCCTGGAAGGGGATCAAGGTTTTAACAGGGCCACGTCACTTCTGAGCCTCTGGGAAAGAATCTGTTTCCTGTCTTTTCAAGCTTCTAGAAGCCGCCTGCCTTCCTTCACTCATAACCCCTTTCTGTTCATCATCAGACCAGCAACGCTCTACCTCTCTGACCATTATCCATATTCACATCTCTCTCTAGCCAGAATGAGGAAAAGGATTCCATTTTAAAGGATAGTGAGTCTAAGAATGTGATTAGACTGTGCTCAGGTGGTTAATTTGCCATATTTCAGGTTACTCTTACCATCCCAAGGACCATACCTTAATCACACATGTAAAGTCCCTTTTGCCAGATAAGGAAACATAGACACAGCCTCCATGTAGACGTTTGTGGGCCCATTATTCTATCTGCCTCCACACTGTCCACATCACATCCCTTTCATACACTCTCTTAGATGTTTTGTCAGGAAGCAGGAGTCAGCTCCCTCTCCCTGCAGGTGTCCAGCTTGGTCTTCCCCTCGGTTCATATCCACTACATCATGGTGGTAGAAATATTTAGAAAGACAGACACAGATGGACACAGTCAGGTGAAAAGGAGAGAAGTTTCCCTCTGGTCATCTACTGGATTTGCTTCCTCAGCCTGGTCACAGACGAATGCTCACAATTTTGGGGAGAGAGGAAACCCCAGAGCTCGGAGTGCAGTGCTCACTGTGTCCTGTCTCCTCCTTTTCGATCTCAGAGTTCCTGGCCCTCAGGATGGTGAGCGAGGACCAGCAGTGTGCTGGGTGGCTGGAAGTTTTCTACAACGGGACCTGGGGCAGTGTCTGCCGCAGCCCCATGGATGACGTCACCGTGTCCATCATCTGCAGTCAGCTTGGCTGTGGGGACAGTGGAAGTCTCAACACCTCTGTTAGTCTCAGGGAAGGTTCTAGACCCCGGTGGGTAGATTTAATCCAATGTCAGAAAACGGACACCTCTCTCTGGCAGTGTCCTTCTGACCCTTGGAAATACAGTTCATGCTCTCCAAAGGAGGAAGCCTACATCTCATGTGCAGGTGACTTATGTCTGTTTCTGTGTCTGTCCCAACTCTGTAGGATGTTATTAGTGAGATTTGATATTTTAAAATCTAAGTGATAGGTTTAAGTTGCATTTATAAAATGAAGTTTGGATGGAAGTAGTTTAATACACGTGTTCCACACTTGCTTTCTTAAAAAATTTTAATTGATAAAATTGACATGCATTATATTGTTTGTTGTGTACAACATAATGCTTATATATTTGTATATATTGACAAATATATACAGTATATATATTGCCTCCACACTGCCTTCACAATGTCCACATCACATCCCTTTCATACACTCTCTTAGATGTTTTGTCAGGAAGCAGGAGTCAGCTCCCTCTCCCTGCAGGTGTCCAGCTTGGTCTTCCCCTCAGTTCATATCCACTACATGGATATGAACTGAGTAATATCACAACAGTAAGTCTAATTATATCACAACAGTAAGTCTAATTATATCCATCACCATATGTGTAGTTAAATATTTTTCTCACATGATGAGAATGTTTAAGATGTATTTTCTCACTCTATTTCAAATAGAGAATATAGTCATTATGGTCACCATGTTCTCTTCACTTACTAATTTTATAACTTAAGTTTATACCTTTTGACTCCCTTTGCCTGCATCAAATCCCCACCAACTACTCAGAATCTCTGAATTTGATTTTTGCTTTAAGATTACACATATAAATAAGATCATACGGTATTTTTATTTCTCTGTCTGATTTGTTTCCCTTAGTACAATGGCCTCAAGGTCCATCCATATTGCTGAAACTGCAAGATTTTCTTCTTTTTCTATGGGTGGATATATGTTTATATTACATTTTCTTTATGAATTCGTTTATCAGTGAAGACACATTGTTTGACTCTTGTATATATTGCTATAAAATACTAAAAGGTAATGCTGTTAAAGTGCTGCAGTCAATATGTCAGCAAATTTGGGAAATTCAGCAGTGGCCACAGAACTGGAGAAGGTCAGTTTTCATTTCAATCCCAAAGAAGGGCAATACCAAAGAATGTTCAAACTACCTCATAATTGTGCTCATTTCACATGCTAGCAAGGTTATGCTCAAAGTCTTTCAAGCTAGGTTTCAGCAGTAAGTGAACTGAGAACTTCCAACATGTACAAGCTGGGTTTAGAAAAGGCAGAGAAACCAGAGATCAAATTGCCAACATTTGTTGGATCATAAGAGTAAGCCAGAGAATTCCAGAAATACATCTGTTTCATTGACTACACTAAAGTCATTGATCATGTGGATCACAATGAACTGTGGAAAATTCTTAAAGGGATGAGAATACCAGAGCACCTTACCTGTCTCCTGAAAAATCTATATGCAGGTCAAGAAGCTGCAGTTAAAACTGGATATGAAACAACCAACTGGTTCCAAATTGGGAAGGGAGTTCGTCAAGGCTGTATATTGTCACCTTGTTTATTTAACGTATATGCAGAGAACATCATAGGAAATGCCAGCTGGATGAATCACAAGCTGGAATCAAGATTGCTGTGAGAAATATCAACAACCTCAGATATACAGAAGATACCACTCTAACGGCAGAAAGTGAAGAGGAACTAAAGAGCCTCTCATTGAGGGTGAAAGAGGAGAGTGAAAAAGCTGGCTAAAGCTCAACATTCTAAAAACTAAGATCATGACATCTGGCCCCATCACTTCATGACAAATAATAGGGGAAAAAGTGGAAACAGTGACAGATTTTCTTTTCTTGGGCTCCAAAATCACTGCTGATGTTGACTGCAGCCATGAGATTAAAAGAGGCTTGATCCTTGGAAAGAAAGTTATTACAAACCTAGACAGAGTATTAAAAAGCAGAGACATCACTTTGCTGACAAAGGTCCATATAGTCAAAGCTATGTTTTTTTCCAGTAGTCATGTATGGATGTGACAATTAGATTATAAAGAAGCTGAGTGCCAAAGATNAAACCTAGACAGAGTATTAAAAAGCAGAGACATCACTTTGCTGACAAAGGTCCATATAGTCAAAGCTATGTTTTTTTCCAGTAGTCATGTATGGATGTGACAATTAGATTATAAAGAAGCTGAGTGCCAAAGATTTGATGCTTTTAAATTGTGGTGTTTGGATACCACAACTGAATTGAGAGTCCTTTTGGCAGGAAGGAGATCAAACCAATCAATCCTAAAGGAAATCAACACTGATTATTCACTGGAAGGACTTCAGCTGAAGCTGAAGCTCCAGTACATTTGCCACCTGATGAGAAGAGTTGACTCATTGGAAAAGACCCTGATGCCGAGAAAGACTGAAGGCCAAAGGAGAAGGGGGCCACAGGGTATGAGATAGTTAGATAGCATCACCAACTCAGTGGACATGATTTGAGCAAACTTTGGGAGATAGTGAAGGACAGAGGAGCCTGGCATCTGCAGTCCATGGGGTTGCAAAGAGTCAGACACAACCTAGCAACTGAACAAATATTGCTGCAGTGAGCAGTTAGTGTTTTTGTTTCCTTCAAATAAATACTCCAAAGTGAAATTGCTAAATCATATGGCAATTCTATTTTTAATTTTTTATGCGCTTCAATACTGTTTCCATAGGGGCTGCATCAACTTACATTCCCTCTAACTGTGCAAAAGCTTTCCTGTCTC
>SJYX01002856.1:49632-69928 GCA_006410675.1 Oreotragus oreotragus | reverse complement strand
CACCTGACCTTCCTCTTGAAAAACCTGTATGCAAGTCAGGAAGCAACAGTTAGAACTGGACATGGAACAACAGACTGGTTCCAAATAGGGAAAGGAGTACATCAAGGCTGTTTATTGTCATCCTGTTTATTTAATTTATATGTGGAGTATATCATGAGAAACGTTGGGCTGGATGAAGCACAACCTGGAATCAAGATTGCTGGGAGAAATATCAATAATCTCAGATAAGTAGATGACACCGTCCTTATGGCAGAACATGAAGAAGAAATAATGAGCCTCTTGATGGTGACTCTGTCACAAAGAGTCGGACACAACTGAGCGACTGAACTGAACTGACATGAACTGATGAAGGTGAAAGAGGAGAATGAAAAAGTTGGCTTAAAACTTAACATTCAGAAGATTAAGATCATGGCATCTGGTCCATCACTTCATGCAAATAGATGGGGAAACAGTAGAAAGAGTGACAGACTTTACTTTTTGGGCTCCCAAATCACTGCAGATGGTGACTGCAGCCATGAAATTAAGAGACGCTTGCTCCTTAGAAGAAAAGCTATGACCAACCTAGACAGCATATTAAAAAGCAGAGACGTTACTTTGTTGACAAAGGTCCGTCTAGTCAAAGCTATGATTTTTCCAACAGTGATGTATGGGTGTGAGAGTTGGACTATAAAGAAAGCTGAGCACTGAAGAGTCGATGCATTTGAACCGTGGTGTTGAAGAAGACTCTTGAGAGTCCCTTGGACTGCAAGGAGATCCAACCAGTGCATCCTAAAGGAAATCAGTCCTGAATATTCATTGGAAGGACTGATGCTGAAGCTGAAACTCCAATACTTTGGCCACCTGATGCAAAGAACTGACTTATTGGAAAAGTCTCTGATGCTGGGAAAGATTGAAGGCAGGAGGAGAAGGGGATGACAAAGGATGAGATGGTTGGATGGCATCACCAACTCAATGACATGAGTTTGAGTGAACTCTGGGAGTTGGTGATGGACCGGGAGGCCTGGCATGCTGCAGTCCATGGGGTCGCAAAGAGTTGGACAAAGCTGAGCAACTGAACGGAGAATACCATTGCTCTCTGGCAGTTTTGGGTAGGTAAAAATTTACCAATCATCCTGAAATTGCCTTATTGATTAAATTTGTCTACATGTGATTTTTGTTTATATATTTGAAACTAATCATACAGGAAAGCTATTTAACATAAATGAATCCTTTATATCACAGAAATAAAAATAGATGATTTCAGAGTAGGAGTTTCAAATATAATTAATACATTTATTTAAAATATAATTTATTCTACCATTCCACAAACTTTTTGATTATGCATGATAGATCTAGATTCTTAGGATATTTCATTTAAAAGAGTGTGGTGTTCCTCAACACTTGTGGCATTTGTCCTTTTTAATGTGGTAGGTCTGTGATTGAATTGGGCTCTTCCAGGCATCAGAGTTTAGAAAAAGTTCTTGTACTGTAAGGAAAAGTGTGGTAGTAGTGGTTTTCCTGTGAGTCCTTCTTCTAAGGGAAGAGTAGACTGCAGGTAGAGCATTGGTGGTGGGTGAGAATGCATAACTATTTGTAGCCCTAATAGTTATGGGCTTTGTCTTGTATAATAGAAGGAAGTAGCTAAAGTTCTGCTTCTCTTTCTCTTTCCTAATTAAGGCTCAGAGATAGCAGAGAAAGGTTAGAATGAACCTGCAGTCATTTTCAAAGTTGATTTCAAAAGCCACCCTTAAAGATTCTGAGGATGCATGTCTAAGGCTATTCTGTGTGAGAGAGCAAATTATAGCACTGGTCTTTATGTCCTGCTGTCATTACTGCAACAGAAGTTCTTTTTTTTTTTTATGTATTACGCAATGGAATTCTGTGTGTTTAGTCTGAAGAAAATGTTCTTGAGCTTAAAAAAAAAAAAGATGCTTGAAAAATCATTAAACCAGAACTTTTTAAAGAAATCTCTTCCCAAATATCTTTTGTCTTGACTTCTGTAATTTTAAAATCATTAGGATTAAAACATACATTTGTTCAGGAAGATATGAGGACTGGGTGAGTGGTAGGTATCAGATAAAAAAAAATCCTTTGCTCAGGTGCTTTAGTGTAAACAGGTTGCTTTCCTAACATCCACTTTAGGTCCACACGAGGGGAGAGAGGGGAGCTTTGTGGGAAAGGGAAAAATATGTAACTGTGGAGCATATGACATGGAAGGTAGGGAAGCCCAAAGGACTCACACCGAGCAAAATTTTGACAGCCAAAGACCAATTTGAAGGTATTCTTGTAGAGTAACAGAGTAAGAGAAGGTATTAGTAGTACACAGGTTAAAGGGAATAAAGTTAAAATTTTATTTTAAAATTGTGCGTGGTATTGGTTGTTTCCTGTTTTTGCTTTGGTATGTTTAAAGTGGTATGGTCTGAGTTTATGAATTTAGGAGAAACAGTTGTCTAGCGTGTTCTTGAATGGCTGTTTTCAGGTTGGAGCATCTTCAGGTTGCCTGTGTGTGTCTGATGTTCTCGGTGTGAGATTTGTTCTGGGTGTGAATGCCTCGTCTTTCCTCAATGTGTGCTGACCTTTAACTACTTGATAGGGACTGTAATGGGTGTTGCTGGTGATCAGAGCCTGCACTTAATGTTGGAGGGGGCCTCCTCTTTGCTCCATGGTCATCATAGCTGTCTTGGGGGCAGGATCTGCTTGCCGGTTGGTGAAATAGAAGCCCTCACATTTGGTGATGTGAAGTAGATGGGTGGAGAGTCCTTCTGCTGGGAAAGGAGGCACTGTGTAGTCCTGTCCACCAGCATGCATGCTCTGTAATATCACTTGCCACCCAGCATCAGCACCAACCAAGCCTGCTGGACTTGGCTTAGCTGTGGGAAGACCAGAAGTCAGCTTGGATGTCCCTCAAGTGCTGCACTCACAAAGGTGCTGGAATATACCTACTGAAGCTGTGCCCTACACCTGCTGTGGGATTGCTGATACTCAGCTCAGATTTCAGCCTTGCCTCCATTTCGGGGGCTACCAGCTGGCACTTGACTCTTAGAGCTCTTAGTGGTGGAGTCAAGCCCACTGTAAGCAGGGTGGAATGTGACTGTTAAGGCTAGGCCACGCCCCTCCCTTCCTGTGCTTTTTGACATTGGTGCTCCTACTGTGGACCTAGGTTGTGTTCTGGACACACCTCCAGTTGCAGGCCAGACCACAATCCAAGCCTCTCAGGCTGTCTCTGAACAACCAAACTGAATCCTCTCTCCTGTTCTGTCCACTGAAGTCTGAGTTTCAGCACATAGCTGCTGCACATACCAGCAGATGGGCCTCTTGGGCTGCGTGGGAAGTGCAGCAATGTGACAAGGAGTGTCTGTGCTGGTCTCTCCCTGCTCCACCTGCCACAGGCCAGCTGCTTCACTCCTCTATGGGCCTT
Organism: Oreotragus oreotragus; assembly: GCA_006410675.1. NCBI lineage: Eukaryota > Metazoa > Chordata > Mammalia > Artiodactyla > Bovidae > Oreotragus > Oreotragus oreotragus. The sequence continues at coordinate 66,531 of SJYX01002856.1, read as the reverse complement.
GAAGCTCCCTGTATGTCTCAGCTGACTCCCAGCAGGGGAAGGAGGTTTCTGGTATGAGGGAACGTTTCCTCTTTCATAGCTCCCTTCCAGGGGTGCAGATTCCATCCTGATTCCCCCTCTTTTTTTCCTTTAGTCTTACCATCTATTCAGTTCCATCATAAAAGAGTTTTAAAGGAGACTATTTTAATTAAATCCTACATAGTTTTTTTTAAGATCAACAAAGAAAATATATTTGTTTCTGTTTGTACATCTTATGGAAAGACAGAGTTTTGTTCCTATTAATATGTTGGATAAGATGTCTTTTGACGAAATACTAAACTTATCCACACAGCCAGTGATTCTTAACTAGGAGCAATTTAACAATTTTGGGTGAATGTTTACTGACATTTAATAAGACCTACCATTTTATATGCTGAAAAAATTTTCTTGCAAATCAAACTTAGACCTTGCATTTGAAGATGATAAAACTTTTACATGCATTTGTAATGATCATTGAAAGAACTCAATCCAGATGGTGGAAAGGATATTTTTTTTCCCCCAGAAAAGCTGGACTTTTTATAATATATATTAGAGAGGGAAACAGATGTTGTTGCAATGTAGTTTCTAGCATGAATACAAGACACATGTATTTCTTCATACTTACAAAAGGCATGAGGGGATGACTAAATTGCCTGTTAAAAAAGATACCAGACTGAAATTTATTTCAGAGAATTTGCTTCTTAGATCCCTGTTTTTGAATGCTGACACTATTGTATTGCCATGGAGAAATCATGAAAGAACAACATCAGCAAACAATAGAGGATAAGATTGTTATTATAATAAATAGCCAGGAGTTTATTAAAAATTGCCTTTGAATTTTTAATTTGGAACAAGGGGCTTTTAAAAGTGATTTCTTTGAACCATTTCAAATTTTTTACTGGTATCATGATAATTAATATGCCGGTAAAATTGAATGTTTTTCCTTAAGTCCCAGAGGTCCTTAGAAGCACCTGACAAAGGATTATTTTGATTACTCCTGTTCTGGTGTGATAAGACATTAACAAAGATACTATATCACAGAGCTAATAACACACATAGGTTCTCTGCTGACTGTCTAATCTAAGGAAAACAGTTACTTCCCTGGAAGAATCTATTAATAAGCCACTACATCAGCCTTTTAGATATCAGTGGACAGTTACTTTAAAATCAGTTGTATTTAGAAAGGTCAGATGGCATCATTCTTTATAGCCAAAATTCACATCATATTATATTACCTTTATAAAATTTATCTTTTTAAATTGGAGTATAATTGCTTTACAGTGTTATATTTCTGCTGTACAACAACATGAATTAGTTATATGTATGCATACGTCTCCTCCCTCTTGAGCCTCTCCCATCTCCTGTCCCACACCTCTAGGTCATCACAGAGCACTGAGCTGAGCTCTCTGTGCTATACAGCAGCTTCCCAATAGCTATCTGTTTTATACAGCATCATGTGTTACTGATGCTGAAATCATTAGTTGTGAGAATAGTTATAGGCACAGCTATATATATGGATAAGGTTGTTTTTCCCTCCATAAGGTTTTACTGTAAGGTACAGAAATATATTGTTGAGTAGGAAGAAAATTTTATTTTTGGTTAAATAGATTATTTGAAATACTTTGGGCTAAGAGGATGAATACTTGATGCTATTACTTTGTCATCAGCAACTAACTATTGGAAGACCAGAGAAGAGGCTTACAAGTATATGAAAATGAGCTGGCCCTAAAAAACATGTTAATTTCCTCATGAAGACACCTCAAGTTCCTGGAACATTTCCTGGTTTATTTGACAAATGCTTAGATTCTGAAGAATATGCGTCCTTCTAAAATGTCTGATTAATTTCTTAAGCACTGCCTTAAAAATAATTTAATTCCTTTAGTAGCCTTAGATATGAAGAGGGATAATTTTCTTTTATATTCACTTCAAATTAAATATTGATATAAGAACATTCTATCTTTGGGCAATAATTTGCCTTCTTGATCATTATAACTCTACAGTGTCCAGCAAGATTCCTCCTTTGAACTTGTACATTACTGCTTGCGTAAGGCTTTTCAGTAAGTTTCTTTCTTCTTCTTCTTTTTATTCTCAATATGAAAAGTTTAGGAACTGGAAGAGTTTAGTGATCACGAAGTACTGTCCTTATTTTCAGTATGAAGAAACAAGGGTGATGTCGATTGAACTACAAGCCTTAGGTTATACACCCAGCAAGTAATACTCATGAGCCTTTAGTTCAGTCACTCAGTCGTGTCCCACTCTTTGCGACCCCATGAATCGCAGCACACCAGTCCTCCCTGTCCATCACCATCTCCCGGAGTTCACTCAGACTCACGTCCATCGAGTCTGCAATGCCGTTCAGCCATCTCATCCTCTGTCGTCCCCTTCTCCTCCTGCCCCCAATCCCTCCCAGCATCAGAGTCTTTTCCAATGAGTCAACTCTTCTCATGAGGTGGCCAAAGTACTGGAGTTTCAGCTTTAGCATCATTCCTTCCAAAGAAATCCCAGGGCTGATTTCCTTCAGAATGGACTGGTTGGATCTCCTTGCAGTTCAAGGGACTCTCAAGAGTCTTCTCCAACACCACAGTTCAAAAGCATCAATTCTTTGGTGCTCAGCTTTCCTCACAGTCCAACTCTCTCATCCATACACGACCACTGGAAAAACCATAGCCTTGACTAGATGGACCTTTTTTGGCAAAGTAATGTCTCTGCTTTTCAATATACTATCTAGGTTGGCCATAACTTTTCTTTCAAGGAGTAAGCGTCTTTTAATTTCATGGCTGCAATCACCATTTGCAGTGATTTTGAAGCCCCCAAAATAAAGTCAGCCACTGTTTCCACTGTTCCCACATCTATTTTCTATGAAGTGATGGGACCAGATGCCATGATCTTAGTTTTCTGAATGTTGAGCTTTAAGCCAAATTTTTCACTCTCCTCTTTCACTTTCATCAAGAGGCTCTTTAGTTCTTCTTCACTTCCTTCCATAAGGGTGGTGTCATCTGCATATCTGAGGTTATTGATATTTCTCCCAGCAATCTTCATTCCAACTTGTGCTTCATCCAGCCCAGCGTTTTTCATGATGTACTCTGCATATAAGTTAAATAAGCAGGGTAACAATATATAGCCTTGACGTACTTCTTTCCCTATTTGGAACCAGTCTGTTGTTCCATGTCCAGTTCTAACTGTGGCTTCGTGACCTGTATACAGGTTTCTGAAGAGGCAGGTCAGGTGGTCTGGTATTCTCATCTCTTTAAGAATTTCCCAGTTTGTGGTGACCCACACAGTCGAAGGCTTTGGATACATTAGGGCATTCTTAACAGACCTGTGTTATTTGTATTGGAGAGAACAAAGATTAGCATGGATTTCTAGGTTAGAACCATACTAGGTTAGAGTTTATAGCAAACAAACAATTTTTTTTTCCAGAAACAAGGGTAGAAAAGAATGCATAGGTCATGAATAATTCTCTAAAGGGATGAACATGACACTGCAAATATAGATGCATAAATCCACGGTGTGTGGAGGTTAAAGAAGCAGATCAATGCATAGACCAAGACTCAGATTTTCCTTACAGAAAAAAGAGCAACATATTTGTTTACTAACATATTTATGCAGTTTTCAAGGCATGAATACTGAAGTGGTTTGCCATTCCCTTCTCCAGTGGACCATGTTTTGATGTGAGAGTTGTACCAATAAGAAAGAATTATTTTGAAGTGTGACGTTGGAGAAGACTCTTGAGAGTCCTTTGGACTGCAAGGAGATCAAACCAGTCCATCCTAAAGGAAATCAATCCTGAATATTCACTGGAAGGACTGATGCTGAAGCTGAAACTCCAATACTTTGGCCACATGATATGAATAATTGACTCATGGGAAAAGACCCTGATGCTGGGAAAGATTGAAGGTAGGAGGAGAAGGGGACAACAGAGGATGTGATGGTTGGAAGGCATCACCAATTCAATGGGCATGAGTTTGAGCAAGCTCTGGGTGTTGATGAAGGACGAGGAATCCTGGCTTGCTGCAGTCCCTGGGGTTGCAAAGAGTCAGACATGACTCAGCAACTGAACTGAACTGGACATCAGTTTATGCTCAAATATAAATAGAATAAGGGCTTCCCAAGTGGTGCAATGGTAAAAAGTCTGCCTATTAATGCAGAAGACGCAAGAGACATGTTCAATTCCTGACCTGGAAAGATTCCCTGAAGTAGGAAATGGCAACTCCCTCCAGCTCTCTTGCCTAGAAAACGCCATGGACAGAAGAGCCTGGTGGGCTCCAGTTCACTGGGTTTCAAAAGAGTTGGACACAACTTAGTGACTAAAGAACATAAAAGATAGCTGTTACTGCTTAATTGAGTTTTAAGAAAAGTTGATTAGAGTTCAATTAGCAGCAACCCTGAAGTCTCACTGGCTGATGCTGAAAAAATTGTTCTTCTTATCCATGATTTGGTGAGCAGCAGGGGTAATGATTAGTTTCTGGTTTTCTCCTAGTATCTGTTCTCCAATAACTTTGCAGCACAAGCGTTCTCACAGCAGATGGCACAAATGCTGTAGGCACAACTGAGGAAAGGTGATGTCTATTGAATGCTCAGCTGGGTACTAGCACTTTGTCTCTTTTTCCCACATTCCATTGGCTAAAGCAAATCTTATGGATGCACTCAACAGTGATATGGTGGGATTATACTTTCAGTTAATAGAGGTAACCAATGATGAGGAAGGAAGAAATAACTGTAAACAAGCTTGGCCATTGTTCAGGGTGAAACGATATTTTATGTTACCAACAATGAGTCAATATTTACATAAAAGCCAGAATATAAGTACAGTTATTAAGTCCCACTCAAAAAACATATAAACTCTACTTTTCTTTTTTGCTTCTACCATAGAAACTTTCAAGTATGATTTGACTAAGGTATATTTTCTTTTAGTCTAGTATAAAAGCTTAGATGTAAGAAACAAACTTCTAGCTACTAAATTTCCATAATTATTATAGTTTTAGAAATCATGAGGACATCTAAAATTAATTAGGTAGGTGGTCATGTAGTTCACCTGCTTGCATGCCAACTTTGATGGTGTCCCTTATATCAATGGTTTCCAAACTGTGGTGAGTTTAAAAAAAAAAAGAGCTTTAAAATATCTTTATAAATACTTTAAGTGTTCATTATGGCCTTGTTTAATGTATATGTGGCCATCACTTCATTTTTCAGTGAAAAATGAAGTTTAAAAATCCCATTTAAAAAAAATTGGGATTTCAGAAATATACATCCTAAAAAATTTAAAAAAAAAGTTCTTGACACAATTTTGTCCTTAAATATAATTAGAACTATTCTTAATAAACAACTTCAGTATTGTGATTTCTATCCAAATATATTGCCTTTACAATATATGACATCTTACATTATGATTGCAATTTTTGTTCTCTTTTAGATAATTCTCCTCTGAAACTTTAATTATATATTTTCAAAGTTAAACAAATTAAAAATAAGACTACTTGAATTTCTCAAATACAAATTGTATGCATGGATTATTAGACTTTTCTGTTACAAAAATGGTCTCTGGTATTAAAGAATAGATTGAACAATTTCTCAGAGTCAACTTAAAGTTAATTATTTCTGTGGTCTTCTGATATCAAAACACAGTTGAAAAAAAGTAGAACACATATCTACAACAGAATCTAATGTGTTCAACGTCATTGTTGTTCAATCACTAAGTCATGTATTACTCTTTGTGACCCCCATTGGCTGCAGTGCATGAGGTTTCCCTGTGCTTCATTATCTCCTGGAGTTTGCTAAAATTTATCTCCATTGAGTCAGTGATGCTATCTAACCATTTCATCTTCTGTTGTCCCCTTATTCTCCTGCCCCAAATCTTTCCCAGCATCAAGGTCTTTTCCAATGAGTCTGCTCTTTGCATCAGGCAGCCAAAGGATTGGAGCTTCGGCTTCAGCAGCAATCCTTCCAATTAATATTCAGAACTGATTTCCTTTAGGATTAACTGGTTTGATCTTGCAGTCTAAGGGACTCTCAAGAGTCTTCCTTAGTACCACAGTTTGAAAGGGTCAGTTCTTCAGTGCTCAGCCTTCTTTATGGTACAAATCTTACATCTGGACCGGACTACTGGAAAAATCATAGCTTTGACTATGTGGACTTTTGTCAGCAAAGTAATGGCTCTGCTTTTGAATATGCTGTCTAGGTTCGTCATAGCTTTATTCCCAACGAATAAGCATCTTTTAATTTCATGGTTGCAATCACCATTCATGGTGATTTTGGAGCCCAAGAAAATAAAATCTGCCACTGTTTTCATTTTTTCTCCATCTATTTGATATGAAGTGATGGGACCAGATGCCATGATCTTACTTATTATTTTTTTTTTATTTTACTTTACAGTACTGTATTGGTTTTGGCATACATTGACATGAATCCTTCATGGGTGTACATGNGTCACATCCACAGCTGGGTATTGTTTTTGCTTTGGCTCCATCCCTTTGTTCTTCCTGAAGTTATTTCTCCACTGATCTCCAGTAGCATATTGGGCACCTACTGACCTGGTGAGTTTCTCTTTCAGTATCCTATCATTTTGCCTTTTCATACTGTTCATGGGGTTCTCAAGGCAAGAATACTGAAGTGGTTTGGCATTCTCTTCTCCAGTGGACCACATTCTGTCAGACCTCTCCACCATGACCCGCCTGTCTTGGGTGGCCCCATGGGCATGGCTTAGTTTCATTGAGTTAGACAAGGCTATGGTCATAGTGTGATTAGAGTGACTAGTTTTCTATGATTATGGTTTCAATGTGTCTGCCCTCTTGCAACACCTACCATCTTACTTGGGTTTCTCTTACCTTGGACGTGAGGTATCTCTTCACGGCTTTTCCACCAAATCGCAGCTGCTGTTCCTTAACTTGGATGAGGGGTATCTCCTCACTGCTACCCCTCCTGACCTTGAACATGGAATAGCTCCTCTAGGCCCTCCTGTGCCTGCCCAGCCACCGCTCTTTGGACATGGAGTTGCTCCTCCTTGCTGCCGCCCCTGGCCTCGGGCCTGGGGTAGCTTCTCCCTGCTGCCACTCCTGACCAAGAAGGGATTATACTAATATAAGACAAGGACTGATGCTGAAGCTGAAGTTTCAATACTTTGGCCTCCAGATGCGAATAATTAACTTATTATAAAAGACCCTGAAGCTGGGAAAGACTGAAGGCAGGAGGAGAAGAGGACCACAGAGGATGAGTTGGTTGGATGGCGTCACTAACTCAATGGACATGAGTTTGAGCAAGCTCTAGGAATTGGTAATGGGCAGGGAAGTCTGGCGTGCTGCAATCCATGGGGCTGCAAAGAGTCATACATGACTGAGCAACTCAGCTGAAATAAATAAAAAGCAATCTAGTTCATACAGTTGCAAGTTCTGGGGAATTCAAGGAACATCTATTTTTAAGGAAAAAAAAAGCTTTTAAATTTAAAATAATGAAATAAATTTTAGTTCAATACTGATTTTAAATTACTTACATGATTTAACCTGCTAATTAATATTAAATATATATACCTAACTGAAGTAGATAGCATAGAGATGGTGATATGACCAATAACAAATTGATATGGAATATTATCATACATCCTTTTAATCATTTCAATTTTTCCAAGTAATGGAGACTTGAGTTCAAAATAACTATATTAGAAGATTAATATTTATTTCCCTTAATAATAAGTACTTAAACATTTACAAGAAAGAGGTATAGTATAGATAATTTAGAGATAGCACACAGAACAGTTGTTTTCTTAATTTGCTCACTGTTGAGAATAACATGCAAAAACTTTGTATTACCATGAATCTTATTCCTGGTATATGTTGATGATTTAACCATCACAATGCTGGAGTAGTACAATTAGAAATTCTAATTTATTTAGCACTGAAGAAAATAAATGTTTGGGATGGAGGAAAGAAAGCAAATGCTAAATCTTCTTTTTCTATAGAGAAAACACAATTAATTTGCTCACTGTTGAGAATAACATGCAAAAACTTTGTATTACCATGAATCTTATTCCTGGTATATGTTGATGATTTAACCATCACAATGCTGGAGTAGTACAATTAGAAATTCTAATTTATTTAGCACTGAAGAAAATAAATGTTGGGGATGGAGGAAAGAAAGCAAATGCTAAATCTTCTTTTTCTATAGAGAAAACACAAAAAGAGACGAGAACAAAAACAGAACAGCATGAAAAACAAAAAACAAAAAGAAATATACCAGAATAAAATCTAACTAATTTGAATGAATTTCTTCTCTTGGGCTTTGCTGATGTTCATTGTCTCCAGTGGCTTCTATTTGGGTTGTTTTTAGTTAGGTATATGATTATTTTAATGGGCAATAGCACCATAATTCTAATAACAAAAGTGGGTCTTGACCCCTACATTCCCATGTATTTTTTCCTTGGCAATTCTTTCCTTTTGGAAATAGCTTTGGACCTGTTACCCTTCTCACAATGCTCATGAATCCTGGAAGTCAAAGAGAACACCTTTTTTTCCCCCCCTTAGTTTAATCATGTAAACCTTTGAGCCCTAGGTTCTTCATCTATAATATCAATATAACATGACATTAACACAATTCAATAACATGTTACTGCCAGTAGCTTACTAACACAAGAGTAGCACAAAGTAAATTGTGTTTTCCAGTTTCCTAGATATTATTTAAAGCTACAGCTTATAAATCATATTTCTTTTAAAATTCTTATATTTTCCAAGTATACAAGAAAACTTTGAGTGTCTGTAGGTCTCACTAACTACTCACTAAGCTATAGTTGCTCACCTACCTACTAGCTAAAATATATATATTCTCTGGTTTTGATACTTTTGAGAACTGTGCATTAGCCATATTTTATTTTATTTTATTTTTTTCATTTTCTTTTTTTTTGTATTTATTTTTTTTTACACAAACTCCCAAACACTTTTCAGTTTTAATTTTCATGTGCTACATATTAGATATATTATCAGCATGATAATTTTTAAATGAAAGTGACCCCTGGCACATCATAAGAAATTTGAGAATAGATATACCAGGCAGAGGTTCAGAAATCATAACATCAATGTAATTCCTTCAAGTTTGTCATTATTAATTAAATAACCAATAAGTCAAGAACACTGTCAAACATAAGCTGCATCCTTGTAAAAGATAAATAAAAATTCCTGCTTTATAATGCCTGATGGCTATGTTGCTTATTTTAGTATATATAGGCAGTGAGAATGGTCTCAAATAAAGTGTGCACACAAAAAAGAGATATCATTGTAGAATACGGAAGGAAAGGCATGCTTTATCCTTGAGAAAGTTCCAATGGAAGAGTTGGGAAATTCCTGAAAAAATGCATTACAGAATTTGGTGGTGCCATACCACTGGGATGCAAATATTTCTACTTCAGAATTTTTTTTTTAAATATAAGTAAAATGGATAGACAGATGGGTTCCAAATAAGAAAAGGAGTACATCAAGGCTGTATATTGTCACCCTGCTTATTTAACTTATATGCAGAGTACATCATGAGAAACGCTGGACTGGAAGAAGCACAAGCTGGAATCAAGATTGCTGGGAGAAATATCAATAACCTCAGATATGCAGATGACACCACCCTTATGGCAGAAAGTGAAGAGGAACTAAAAAGCCTCCTGATGAAATTGAAAGAGGAGCGTGAAAAAGTTGACTTAAAGCTCAACATTCAGAAAACGAAGATCATGGCATGTAGTCCGGTCCCATCACTTCATGGGAACTAGATGGGGAAACAGTGGAAACAGTGTCAGACTTTATTTTTTGGGGGCTCCAAAATCACTGCAGATGGTGACTGCAGCCATGAAATTAAAAGACACTTACTCCTTGGAAGAAAAGTTATGATCCACCTAGATAGCATATTCAAAAGCAGAGACACTACTTTGCCGACTAAGGTCCGTCTAGTCAAGGCTATGGTTTTTCCAGTAGTCATGTATGGATATGAGAGTTGGTCTGTGAAGAAGGCTGAGTGCTGAAGAATTGATGCTTTTGAACTGTGGTGTTAGAGAAGACTCTTGAGAGTCCCTTGGACTGCAAGGAGATCCAACGAGTCCATTCTGAAGGAGATCAGTCCTGGGTGTTTTTTGGAAGGAATGATGCCAAAGCTGAAACTCCAGTACTTTGCCCACATCATGCGAAGAGTTGACTCATTGGAAAAGACTCTGATGCTGGGAGGGGTTGGGGGCAGGAGAAGAAGGGGACGACAGAGGATGAGATGGCTGGATGACATCACTGACTCGATGGACGCGAGTCTGAGTGAACTCCGGGAGTTGGTGATGGACCAGGAGGCCTGGTGTGGTGAGATTCATGGGGTCGCAAAGAGTCGGACACGACTGAGCGACTGAACTGAACTGAAAATGGATGGATTTTGCTCTGCACACAAAAAGATTAAAAACGAAACTGCATAATTCTTAAGCATATTACTTTTATTTCAAGCTAAACCTTAAATTGCAACTTATGCTTTTATATTTAGAATTTAGCATACATAGTCTCCATTAGACTTCAGTTTTGTTGAGTCCAGGATATAAAATACTAGACGTTAATGGAGCATAGAAATCTTATGTATTATTAATGATTCCTCTAAATCCTTTTTTATAGAATTACAAAAAAAGATGAATACCTAATTGTACTATTTTCACAGATGGAATCTCAAAAATATCTAGCAAATGATGGAATTTGTTCTTTTGGGATTTTCTGAGGTTCCCAATCTCCAAGTGTTTCTTTTTGTGATGTTTCTGTTTATCTCTGTGATAACTCTGGTGGGAAAGGGCATCATTATTCTCATAAGCAGGACAGACCAGACTCTCCAGACTCCCATGTACTTTTCTTCAGTAATTTTTCCTTCTTAGAAACCTGTTATGTGTCTGCCACTCTTCCTAGAATGCTCATAAGCCTTTGGACTCAGAAAAGACATAGTTCTTTGCTTGTTTGTGCAACACATATGAATTTTGTCCTTATATTTGGAAGCATAGAGTGCCTGCTTCTTGTAGTGATGACTTATGACTGCTATGTGGCCATTTGGTCATGAACCACAAGGTCCATGTCCAGCTGGTGGCTGCCTGCTGGGTTACTGGAGTTCCAATTGAGGTAGGGCAGATGTGCCATATTTTCTCTCTGTCCTTTTGTAGGTCCAACCAAATCAATCACTACTTTTGTGACATCCCTCCAGTACTGAAGCTGGCCTGTAGGGACACTTTTCTGAACAAGACAGTTGCTGCGCTTTTCGTCATGGTCCCTTTTCTGCTGATTCTTGGCTACTACAGTAGAATCACTTCTACCATCCTCAAGTTGCCATCAGCAACACGAAGAGCAAAGGCTTTCTCCAGCTGCTCATCTCTTGTCATGGTTGTGACTTTATTTCCTGGATCTGCAATTGTTAAACATTTATGACCTGAATCCAGAAATTCTTCCAGAACAGACAAATTTCTCTCACTTTTCTATAACACTATCACCCTGATGTTTAAAACCCTGATATACATGCAGAGAAATAAGGATGCCTTGGCAGCCTTGAGAAAACTGCTACCTTAATGTAAAGCATTAGCTGCTTGATTTAAACTCATTTTCTGTTTTCCTATTTAATTTTGCCATTGTATAATCAGAAATAGTTAGGTTGCTTTTCACACATGATTAATAGATATATTATATTCATTCATTCCTGGCCTTATTGTTTTATGCTGGATTTTTTAAAATATCAGGATTATATTATGGTGTCTTGCTGGTAAGAAACTATGTATTTAGGCAGTATTATATTCAGTCCACAAATTTACTGGTGATTTGCAATTTTATAAGAAAATATAGTATCACTTACTTTTCCCCCTAAAACCATAGATATTTTTGTACTTTCCTGTTCATATGATTATCATGCACTTTCTTTTTCCCCTTTTCATGATGTTTTTAGATAATACAGATGGCAAAAGTTTGGAGAACAGTTAAATATCAATGTGTTTTTAACTTTAGACATTTTACCTTTCAGTGACTTCAATTTGATCCTTCTGTAAAGATTAAATATAAAACTGCATAATGATCCTTAAATTTTTGTAGTGTGGCAATAAATTTTCACCCTCTGCTTCTCTCTGAATTCTTCTCTGTAGATATGTTTGGTTTATGTAGCCAAATCATGCTACTAGCATCTTGATAATTTGTTAATTTTTATTAATGCAAAAAATATGAATGCATGTTTGCTATTCAGAGATATAAGATGTATGGGGTTCAATCCCCAGTACTCTTGCCTGGAAAATCCAATGGACGGAGTAGCCTGGTGGGCTGTAGTCCATGGGGTCGCTAACCGTCGGACAGACTGAGCGACTTCACTTTCACTTTTCTCTTTCATGCATTGGAGAAGGAAATGGCAACCCACTCCAGTATTCTTGCCTGGAGAATCCCAGGGATGGAGGAGCCTGGTGGGCTGCCGTCTATGGGGTCACACAGAGTCGGACACGACTGAAGTGACTTAGCAGCAGCAGCAGTGTTATCCATTCTCTAAGATCTCTTGCTTTAAAAACAAATTCTTTTGGTGAAGTATATAATTGAAATTAATTTAAAAATACTTGAGGTATTTAGTACATTATTTTCCCAAGTTTTCCTGGTTGTAAAGGATGATACTTGATAAGACAGAATCACTATATTAAACTAAAAGAAATTACTGTTAAAAAGATTTTGTATTTCTTCAAATGGAAAGAGCTGAACAACGGACAATACATTGGATCATTTTCAGTCAAACAGATTGAGAAATGATGCAATCTGAGGATTTTTTTATATTTTCTTTTAAAATCTGTCTTTCTCTTATTATGTTTTTAAATTATTTTTCATCAGACCATAATTCATCTATCAGCTAGTTCTTGTCTTTGAGTAGGTATCATGTCATCAAAAAAGACATCTAAAAGGCACATAAAAATTATAGCAATCATCTCAGAGGAGATAATGTGCAGATAACAGTAACAGATGACAACTGTGGCTATTACAAATTACCTGTTGAGAGGACTAAAGGAAGTAAAATATAAAAGTTGGTTTTGTAGCCATTTTGAAGTCCTCTGTTTCAATATTCTGTTGCTGCACAAAAAATTATATCCAAAATTTATGGTTTATAATAATATAATTTGATTGTATCACATGCATTGTCCAGTATTGAGGCAGGGATCAGCTGCATGGTTATTCTCTTCCATAGAGCATTGACTGTGATCACTAAAGAGAATTCATATGGTGACTGGTTCGGTTTTCATGTCTAACAAAGCTGCACAGAACTATATCATGTAGTTACAATGATGCATTACAGAGAAGAAAAATCCAGTTTTTACTTACATTTCATACTCTAGAGGAACAAACTATTATTAGATAAATAATAAAGTAATTTAGCATAAAAGCATAAAATATATCATACAGTAAAATGATCCACATTGAACTTGTAACATTAGAATGGTGTTTAACTTAGTTTGGGAAATAAGAAGTTAAAGAATGCTTTCAGTAAAGGATGACACTAAAGTAATTTTTAAAAATATATACCTACAATAGGGGTAACAAACACCATTAAATTAAAAAATGTTGAAACATGTCCTCCTGTAATTTGAACCAAGGAAAGGGATTTTTCTCTCTTAGTTTTTATTCAATATTTTACTAGAGATACTAGCCTATACAGTGGGGGGGGAAAAAGAGAGAGAGAGAATAAAATGCATATATGAACATTGTAAAGTGTTAGTTGCTCAATCATGTCTGATTCTTTGTGACTCAATGGACTGTATTCTGCAAGGCTCCTCTGTCCATGGAATTCTACAGGCAAGAATACTGGAGAGGGAAGCCTAATTTAGCATAAAAACATAAAATAAATCATACAGTAAAATGATACACATTGAACTTGTGACATTAGAATGGTGTTAACTTAGTTTGGGAAATAAGAAGTTAAAGATTACTTTCAGTAAAGCATGACACTAAAGTAATTTTTAAAAATATATACTACAATAGGGGTAACAAACACAATTAAATTAAAAAATGTTGAAACATGCCCTCCTGTAATTTGAACCAAGGAAAGGGATTTTTCTCTCTTAGTTTTTGTTCACATTTTACTAGAGATACTAGCCTATATAGTGGGGGCGGTGGGAGAGAGAGAGAGAGAATAAAATGCATATGTAAACAAAGTGTTAGTCGCTCAATCATGTCTGACTCTTTGTGACCCAATGGACTGTATCCTGCAAAGCTTCTCTTTCCATGGAATTCTCCAGGCAATAATACTGGAGAGGGTAGCTATTTCCTTCTCCTTGGGATCTTCCCAATGGGATCAAGCTTGGTTCTCCCACATTGCAGGCAGATTCTTTACCATCTGAGCCACCAGGGCTTTATTAACCTATTTGTTGGAAGAAGTTATATATGAAAATGTGGAAAATATTTAATAATTTATAATGAAGTTATTAGACATAATAAATGAATTCAACATGTGTACTGGATACAGAGTCAACAAACACAAATCATTTCCATATGTGTGTGCACGCTAAGTCGCTTCAGTCATGTCTGATTCTCTGTGACCCTATGGACTATATAGCCTGCCTGGTTCCTCTGTCCATGGAATTCTACAGGCAAGAATACTGGAGAGGGTAGCCATTCCTTTCTCCAGGGGATCCTCCTGATCTAGGGATGGAACCCGCCTCTGTTGTCTCTTGCATTGGCTGGCAGGTTCTTTACCACTAGTGCCACCTGGGAAGCCCTTATTTCCACATCAAAAAGCAAAAATAATTAGACACTGAAAATACTATTTAAATAGGAACAAAGATATTAAAAATTTTAAAGTAATGGAAATGAAAACCCTGCAGGAAGTTTATTTAGTAAACTAGAAAATGATTTGAGAGAAATTTAAAATAAGGAAATAAATTGATTGCTATAACTTTTTAATGAACTGGTAAACTCAATGTTTAAAAGATGTCACTTTTCCCTGATATAATTCAATTCAATGATACAGAAACTCCATGAAGTAAAGTAAAATTCCTTTGGTGTATGAGTGGGTGAGGTGGTGTACAAAGGAGTGTGTGTGTGACTTAGGCTGATTCTAAATTGTGTATATAAAGACAAGCAATTATCACCAAGGCACTCCTGAAGAATAGTAAAATGAGAGGATTTACTTTGCTGGACAGCATGCCTTATGATAATAGTGCAGAATTCAGGCAGAGATTGATAAAGACATCAGTGATATGTGATAGAGAGCCCAACACATATCTCCTTCATGCACACACACTAAAAAAAAAAAAAAGAGAGAGAGAGAGAGATAAAACTAGAAGTAACCAGGGGGAAATACATACCATAACAACGGGACAGATTTGTTTGATGTGGATTTCAATATGGAAACTATTTAGTTCAGAAGAACAGATCACATCTTTAAAGAACTGGATAAAACAAGTATCAAATTAGAATGATTTTTCTAATAAAATTATCCCAAAAAATAGAAAGTGAACTTTAAGAATAAAAACATCAACATAAAACTAAAGGGAAAAAATATATCACAAGCATATTTGCATGTGAGAATGTAAAAGGAAGTTCTTCAAGTAGAAGAAACTAATACAGATTAAAATAATTTGGATCAACACAAAGAATGAACAGATCACAAAATGGAAAATAAGATGACCAATATTAACATTTTTCATATTTTAAAACATCAATCAAATAATAAATTGCAGTTGAAAACAAACAAAAGGGATCATGGTGTTTATAAATTAAAGAATAAATGTGGTACACTCAGGCATAAGAAAGAAATAATGCCATTTGCAGTGACATGGATAGACCTAGAGATTGTTAAACTGAGTGAAGTGACAGAGAAATAAAAGTATCATATCATTTATATATGGGATCTATATAATTGGTACAAATGAACCTCTTTACAAAGCAGAAATTCTTTGTCATTACCTTTCTTTGAGATTGGAATGAAAACTGACTTTTCCAGTCCTGTGGCCACTGCTGAGTTTTCCAAAGTTGCTGACATATTGAGTGCAGCACTTTCACAGCATCATCTTTTAGGATTTGAAATAGCTCAACGAGAATTCCATCACCTCCACTAGCTTTGTTCATAGTGATGCTTCCTAAGACCCACTTGACTTCACATTCCAGGATGTGTGGCTCTAGGTGAGTGTGAGTGATCACACCATTGTGATTATCTTGGTCGTGAAGATCTTTTTTGTACAGTGCTTCTGTGTATACTTGCCACCTCTTAATATCTTCTACTTCTGTTAGGTCCATACTATTTCTGTCCTTTATCAAGTCCATCTTTGCATGAAATATTCCCTTGGTATCTCTGATTTTCTTGAAGAGATCTCTAGTCTTTCCTATTCTATTGTTTTCCTCTATTATTTTGCATTGATCACTGAGGAAGACTTTCTTATCTCTCCTTTCTGTTCTTCGGCACTCTGCACTCAAACGGGTATATCTTTTCCTTTTCTTCTTTTCTCGTTGCTTCTCTTCTTTTCACAGCTATTTCAGAGGCCTCCTCAGACAGCCTTTTTTTTTTTTTTTTTTTTGCATTTCTTTTTCTTGGGGATAGTCTTGATCCCTGGCTCCTGTACAATGTCACAAATCTCCATCCATAGTTCATCAGGCACTCTGTCTATCAGATCTAGTCCCTTAAATCTATTTCTCACTTCCACTGTATAGTCATAAAGGATTTGATTTAGGTCATACCTGAATGGTGTAGTGGTTTCCCACACTTTCTACAATTTCTATCTGAATTTGGCAATAGGGAGTTCATTTTCTGAGCCACAGTCAGCTCCTGGTCTTGTTTTTGCTGACTGTATAGAGCGTCTTCATCTTTGGCTGCAAAGAATAGAATCAATCTGATTTCGGTGTTGACCATCTGGTGATGTCCATGTGTAGAGTCTTCTCTTGTGTTGTTAGAAAAGGG
>SJYX01002856.1:16331-48136 GCA_006410675.1 Oreotragus oreotragus | reverse complement strand
GCATTTCTTTTTCTTGGGCGTAGTCTTGATCCCTGGCTCCTGTACAATGTCACGAACCTCCATCCATAGTTCATCAGGCACTCTGTCTATCAGATCTAGTCCCTTAAATCTATTTCTCACTTCCACTGTATAGTCATAAAGGATTTGATTTAGTTCATACCTGAATGGCCTACTGGTTTCCCCCACTTTCTTCAATTTAAGTCTGAATTTGCCAATAAGGAGTTCACGATCTGAGCCACAGTCAGCTCCTGGTCTTGTTTTTGCTGACTCTATAGAGCGTCTCCATCTTTGGCTGCGAAAAATATAATCAATCTGATTTCGTTGTTGACCATATGGTGATGTCCATGTGTAGAGTCTTCTCTTGTGTTGTTAGAAGAGGGTGTTTGCTATGACCCATGGGTTCTCTTGGCAGAACTCTATTAGCCTTTGCCCTGCTTCATTCTTTACTTCAAGGCCAAATTTTCCTGTTACTCCAGGTGTTTCTTGACTTCCTACTTTTGCATTCCAATCCCCTATTAAGGAGAAGGACATCTTTTTTTGAGTGTTAGTTCTAAAAGGTCTTGTAGGTCTTCATAGAACTGTTCACTTCTTCAGTGTTACTGGTTGGGGCATAGACGTGGATTACTGTGATATTGAATGGTTTGCTTTGGAAACGAACANTGGTTTTCCCTACTTTCTTCAATTTCAGTCTGAATTTGGCAATAAGGAGTTCATGATCTGAGCCACAGTCAGCTCCTGGTCTTGTTTTTGCTGACTCTATAGAGCGTCTCCATCTTTGGCTGCGAAAAATATAATCAATCTGATTTCGTTGTTGACCATATGGTGATGTCCATGTGTAGAGTCTTCTCTTGTGTTGTTAGAAGAGGGTGTTTGCTATGACCCATGGGTTCTCTTGGCAGAACTCTATTAGCCTTTGCCCTGCTTCATTCTTTACTTCAAGGCCAAATTTTCCTGTTACTCCAGGTGTTTCTTGACTTCCTACTTTTGCATTCCAATCCCCTATTAAGGAGAAGGACATCTTTTTTTGAGTGTTAGTTCTAAAAGGTCTTGTAGGTCTTCATAGAACTGTTCACTTCTTCAGTGTTACTGGTTGGGGCATAGACGTGGATTACTGTGATATTGAATGGTTTGCTTTGGAAACGAACAGAGATCATTCTGTTGTTTTTGAGATTGCATCCAAGTACTGTATTTTAGACTTTTTTGCTGAACATGATGGCTACTCCATTTCTTCTAAGGGATTCTTGCCCACAGTAGTAGATATAATGGTCATATGAGTTAAATTCACCCATTCTAGTTCATTTTAGTCCACTGATTCCTAGAATGTCGACGTTCACTCTTGCCATCTCTTGTTTGACCACTTCCAATTTTCCTTGATTCATGGACCTGACATTCCAGGTTCCTATGCAATATTGCTCTTTACAGCATTGGACCTTGCTTCTATCACCAGTCATATCCACAAGTGGGTATTGTTTTTGCTTTGGCTCCATCCCTTCATTCTTTCTGAAGTTATTTCTCCACTGATCTACAGTAGCATATTGGGCACCTACTGACCTGGGGAGTTCCTCTTTTAGTATCCTATCATTTTGCCTTTTCATACTGTTCATGGGGTTCTCGAGGGAAGAATACTGAAGTGGTTTGGCATTCCCTTCTCCAGTGGACTACATTCTGTCAGACCTCTCCACCATGACCCGCCCATCTTGGTTTGCCCCATGAGTGTGTCTAAGTTTCATTGAGTTTGACAAGGCTGTGGTCCTAGTGTGATTAGACTGACTAATTTTCTGTGAGTATGGTTTCAGTGTGTCTGCCCTCTGATGCCTTCTTGCAACATTTACCATCTTGCTTGGGTTTCTCTTACCTTGGGAGTGAGATATCTCTTCACTGCTGCTCCAGCAAAGCACAGCCACTGCTCCTTACCTTGGATGAGGGGTATCTCCTCACCGCTGCCCCTCCTGAGCTTGAATGTAGAATAGCTCCTCTATGCCCTCCAGCGCCCATGTAGCCACCGCTCCTTGGACATGGGGTTGCTCCTCCCAGCTGCCGCCCTTGGCGTTGGGCATGGGGTAGCTCTTCCTGGCCGCTGCCCCTGTCTTCAGACGTGGGGTAGCTTCTCTCTGCCACTGCCCCTGACCTTGGACCAGGGGTAGCTCCTCTCAGCCACCGCCCCTGACCTCAGACTGGGGTAGCTCCTCTTGTCCGCCACCCCTCAGTCATGGGGCATAGTGTCCTCCCAGCTTCTGCCCATGAGCCTTAGGATTAACAAATGTATGAGTCTCAAACAAGTATGGGACCAGTTCTCGTGTGGATGATATTGGCTTTGCCACCTACTGACTGTGTGACTTAGGGCAAATTACTAAACTTTTTTGTGCTTCAGTTTCCTCATATGCAAAATGGAGATAATGATAGATACAAGAACTATACAGAATATTTCATATAAAACATTTAGTGTAGAGTTTGCTCATAGTAGATCACTGGAAATGGTAAGTGTAATAACGGCTTTTATTATTGTTATAACTTTCAAAATGGCACAATATAGATACTTTAGATTCCTTACCTTCTGCTGAAGTCTGTATCTTCTACATTTCCAAATGTGACTGGTGGAAATGTCAAATATCAGTACATAGGAGCCAGTAGTGACTCCTGTTTTCAGTTCTCTGCTGTTATCTAACAGTAACTTAATGAATAGATGCTGTTGATTTTAAACTAATAAATATCTCAATTCTTCCTTACCTCTCCAGGGGTACTGTGACTGCCTCATACAGATCCTCATGGGTTCTTTTTTTTAGCTTTAAGACTATAATTTTTATTTTTATAAATATGAAATATGAGTAAATTTTTTTACCTGTTATAAAGGTAAGTTGCTCATAGATCACAAAACCATCAACTTGAGATATCTGAGTTTGGTTTTACTAACAAAAATTATTTATTGATATTCACAGAGAGCCACAGACAAAGTTGTAAAAAGGCCTATATATGAAATAAAATTAATCAAACACAGGCTTTGGACCTATTGCCTAATTGTCTAGGATGTGTCATATTTCTTCTGACTTACAAAGTGCAGAACTTTGTGTCAAGGTTCACATTCAACTTGGTCACCTGTAATAATCCTGTTCATTTTTCAGAGTCCTTGTAAGCACTGCAATGGGTGACATTCTCTATTGTCTCTTGACTCTGGCTACGTTCCAGCTTTTCCTTTAATTCCATTCCAAATGCTGATCCATAAATTCCCACATGTTGTAAGTGGTTATTTTCTTTGTTTACTTCTACTTTTAAATAAATTGATCATGTAAAAACTTCCCTTACAAAAGTCACCATAATAAAGGAACGCTCGAGGTTGCTTTAGTGTTTAAGTCTACTTTTCTTTTTCCATTTTTTTTTTTTACTGTTTTGATTATTTAAAAGTATATACGGTATTGCAACAAAGGTGAGTTTACAAATATCTATACAATAAAGCTTCTGTGGTAAAGAACTTGCCTGTGATGCAGAAGACCTGGGTTTGGAAGATCCCCTGGAGGAGGCATGGCAACCCACTCCAGTATTCTTTCCTGGAGAATCCCCATGGATGCAGGACTCTGGTGGGCTACAGTTCACAGGGTCACAATGAGTTGGACATGACTGAGTGTCTAAGCATGGTGCAACAAACAATAAAGGATATTTATTTCTTTCAAAAATAAGAGTCATATATACTTTTCCTGTTACTGGATTTGAATTCAAACTTGCTAATGATCTCTTGTGAAAGATTTAAGTCACCGAGTAGATGAAGTAAATTTAAACTCATTTCTCTGTCAGATTTTGTGTTACCCATGGAAGAAAAAGCCACTATGTCATGTTCAGTTCAGTTTCTCAGTCATGTCCGACTCTTTGCAACCCATGAATCACACCAGGCCTCCCTGTCCATCACCATCTCCCGGAGTTCACTCAGACTCACGTCCATTGAGTCGGTGATGTCATCCAGCCATCTCATCTTCTGTCATTCCCTTCTCCTCCTGCCCCCAATCCCTCTCAACATCAGGGTCTTTTTGAATGAGTCAGCCCTTCACATGAGGTGGACAAAGTACTGGAGTTTCAGCTTCAGCATCAGTCCTTCCAATGAATACCCAGGACTGATCTCCTTTAGGATGGACTGGTTGGATCTCCTTGCAGTCCAAGGGACTCTCAAGAACTCAGTAAACAGTGTGACCTAAAAACATAGCTTTTAAAGTATTTTCTACATTTCCCTGTGTAGTATCTGCAGGTCTTCACGGAACTTCAGCACAGTTGAAAGGAAAGTTCAGGATAAGTGGAAAGGAGTTATTTTGTGTGTGGCTTCATTTCCCTAATGTTACTTTATGTTAGG
Source organism: Oreotragus oreotragus (assembly GCA_006410675.1). Taxonomy (NCBI): domain Eukaryota; kingdom Metazoa; phylum Chordata; class Mammalia; order Artiodactyla; family Bovidae; genus Oreotragus; species Oreotragus oreotragus. The sequence goes on along the minus strand of SJYX01002856.1, from coordinate 43,803 downwards.
ACATTGCTTCTCTCAGATAAGTCTTTAAAAGCTACATGATCCTGCTTGTTCACTAAAAATGAGAAAAGAAAACCAGTTTACTAAAGGCTATTACACTATACATGTAGAGATATAAGAAAGGACTAAAGATGAAAAGAAATCAGTTCAAGTAGACTCTGGAGATATGTTCAATAAGAAAAGCTTTGGGGTATTTTATCACATCTGTTGTTCAGAAAACATGCTTCTTCTCTTTTCATCTTTAGATTTCAGATGCTAGCTTCACAATGGGGAGGCACTTTTGAGGAAGACAAAGACAAGGCCAAGAATACCACTAGCCACTGGCCCTGTGCAGTGGAAAGCAGTTTAGTTAAACCTTGTTCCTTTTCTTCTCAGATGCATTGTTTGACTGAAAGCTTTAAAAATCAAGCAGCCCTCATTCTTTTTTTTTTTTTTTCCCTTTGTGTCAAAAGTTAGTAGTGACATAGCTGAAAAAGTATTAGGAAAATCTAAGCATTGAATATATATACAGTTAAGCATAATGGGGTACAAGACCCAGGTATATGGTTAGGCACTGGTGACCAAGTCTTTCAGTAGACAATGTTTCATGTGAGGAATTTAATTTGATTTAATTTTATTTTAAAATTTATTGTAGCTTTATTGAGATAACTGAAATATAACATTGTATATGTCTAAGATGTATAATGTGCTGGTATGATACACTTATATTGTGGAATGATTATTATCATAGCATTGCAAAATTACCATTTCTTTTTTTTTTTTTGGTGGCAAAAATATTTAAGACCTACTCTTTCAGCAACTTACAAGTATATAATGCAGTATTGTTTTTTAAAGTTTCAGCTTTCTTGAGGTATAATTGACACACAAAGTTATGCTGTTTGATTATAATACAGTTTTATTAACTGTAATCCCTGTACTGTGCATTAGCTTCCCAGAACTTGCTCATTAAATAACTGGAAGTTTGTACCCTTTGACCAACATCTCCCCACATCCCCCATTTCCCAGCTACTGGTAACCACTGTTCTAGTCTCTGTTGTCATGAATTTGGCTGTTTTAGATTCTACATATGTGACATCATACGGTGTTTGTTTTTTGCAGCAATGTACTGTGGTATTACTAGCTCTATGGATTGACTTCACAGAAAAATTTGTGAGAAACTTCTTGTCACACTGTCAGTTTGACAATATTCAATGTATTGGTTAAAAATAATTTCTTCCAGGACAATTTCTTGAACTTTGGATGTTTACAGGTTTAATGTCACCTGTTTCCCAAGGCCTTATTTAAATATTCTTAATATTATACTAACTAGGAACAGGTGACTGCAAAGTGCTGGGTGAATGAATTGTTGAGGGATGTGGCAAAGCAGATGAGGTGGTGGACCTGTGGCTATTAAGGCTTGTTGTATTTGATGATATATGTTTGCTTGAGGTATTTGACTAAGGATTAGATGTAAGACCAGTTTGAAATCTGCTGAATCTGTTGAAGGGGTTAAACTGGGATACCTAACAGGATGCTGTCGTGTCTGTTGAGCTGCAAGCTAATGTAAGGCCTAATTTAGACAGATTTTTCTCTGAACTATTCAGAACCAGATGGAAGCAGATGGTCTATGTAAAAAGATATAGGTGCATTATTACCAGTGTGAGTACAAAGACTAAAGTAACCGTGTGATTGGATCGGGGAAAGATTGGGTGTACATGGTGGCTCAGATGATTAAGAATTTGCCTGCAATGAGGGAGACCGGGGTTTGACCCCTGAGTCAGGGAGATCCCCTAGAGAAGGGCATGGCAACCCACTCCAGTATTTTTGCCTGGAGAATCCCCATGGACAGGAGAGCCTGACAGGCTACAGTCCATGGGGTCACAAAGAGTCAGACACAACTAAGCGACTAAGCACAGTATGTTTTCTGCTGAAGTGAAATCCAAAATATGGTACCAGATATACTGGAAAGTTAAACATGTGAGATATTAATCTAATTTTTGAGACAAGGAAACAGGATTCAGTTTATTTGTTTTTCTGTAGGTCACACGGTCAGCGTTGGTATAATCAGGATTTGAATCCAGAGTGTTTTCTATTTGAAAGTCTTTTTTTTTTTTCTACTAGTAAATAAATTATTCTTACAGTAAATATTTGCTGACTTAAATAAGATGTGTATGTTAGATGACACAGTCTTATTCAGTTTTCTTTTTAGAAAAAATTACTGCTGTTTCTAAACTTCCTCTTTAGTGAAAAAGTCAACAAAGAATCTGTCATCTGTTATCTGTGACAGATATGGGAACTGAATTCTGAGATCAGTTAGTTGTTTTTAAAATTTATTCTGATATCTGTCACTGTCAAAACCACTTTCAGTAGAAAGGGTTTATAGACTGAAAAGGTGGGAGCTGTAAAATATAAGCAAAATAGACATGCTCTGTGGGTAACTTTGGCATATTTCATATGAGACTTTCAATATAAATAGTACTGTAGAGTGGCAAACTATGACTGGCACATTATATGTTTTTAATGATTAAAAAACCAGAGGTTTTGATCTCAGACAAATTACCATTGGAAGAAGATACATTGAGCCTGATCCTGTACATTTTGAATAAAGCAGGAGATCATGGTTGAGAAAAACCTGACCTGGAGAAACTGCATTCTCATTTTCCTCTTGTCTTTGGGAGAGATGTGTTCTGACAGGAGAAAAGAAGGTAATTTTGGGGGTTGTACTGCTGTTGTTTAAACGTACCATATTTGTGTGGAAGTTTAATTGTTGCACCAAAGTCTGAAATATAAAATTATGGCTTATAGATGCTCATTTGTGAAGTATGGATGGGGAGGAGGGGAGTGCCTACTATGAGCCAGACGTTAGTGTTCTATGTACAGTTTTTCATATTACTTAATAGAATTTTAGTTGTTATTTTTTTGCTTTATTTTTAATTGGCATATAATTGCTTTACAATGTTGTTAGTTTCTGCCGTACAGCAATGTGAATCATCTTTAGACATACATATATCCCCTCGATCTTGCATCTCCCTCTTACTGCCACCCCACTTGTCCTACTCCTTTAGGTTGTTCCCAAAGTATCCAGCTGAGCTCCCTGTGCTATATGTCAGCTTCTTAATGGGAGTTTAAAAAAATGAGTCTGATGCTTCAGAATTTTGCAAACTTAATAACTCAGCATTTACAAGGTTCTGGAAAATCCTGCTGAATAGTTAAATTTAAGCAAGTTGAGGAGAGTTTCTATGAAATTTAATCAAATGTCAAAAAGAGTCCTTGGGAAGGAAAAATGGGGTAATCATTGTTGCTGTGACTCTTCCAAATCAGCAAGCAAAACAGTTTTATAATTTTGGAATTAATTGACCTGTTGAGAATGGAGACCCTGAGTTTCAAGTGTTTATGTAACCATTAATTTACAAAAAAATCTTTGCAAATGTTCTCCCCTTAAAAGATTATTTTTTGTAATAATTTTGCAATCCCATTGCTTCCTTCAATTCTTTAGATTGGTCACAGCAGAGGAATCTGTCAGTACAAGAACAATTTGTCTTTTGAACCAAACTTCCATCATAGCTCCTTTTGCTGCCACTAGCTATTGATTGTGGCCTGAGGTGTTCACCCCTTCTTTTCTAAGGTCTTGCAGTCGTTGCTTTATGCTGTTAACAAGGCTAAATTCCATTTTGTTCCTAGAGCACAATGCTCAGTGACATACTACTCTGAACAATGAATTTTTCTTCATGACCTTGTGTTATGAAATTCTCTGATCTGTATGGTTTAGTCATTAGAAGATTACCCATGTGGAGAAATGTTCATTCTGGATTATTTCTTTTAATTGAAGTATATTTGATTTACAATATTATATTACTTCAGGTTTAAGACTTAGTGATGTAGTGTGGCTCAGCTGGTAAAGAATTCACCTGTAATGCAGTGGAGAATCCCAGGGACGGGGGAGCCTCATGGGCTCTATGGGGTCGCACACAGTCGGACACGACGGAAGCGACTTAGCAGCAGCAGCAGGGAACATGGGTTCAATCCCTGAGTTGGGAAGATTCCCTGAAGAAGGGCATGGCAACCGACTCCAGTATTCTGGCCTAAAGAATTCCATGGACTGTATAGTCCATGGGGTCGCAAAGAGTTGGACACGACTGAGTGACTTTCACTTTCACTGTCTTTCACACAATATAAAACTATTAAAATATTATTGACTATATTTCCTATTTTATATTTACTTTATAACTGATATTTATGCCTCTTAACCCTCTTAACCTACTTTGCACATTCCCTCTTCCCCTACATCTGGCAGTTACTAGTTCTCTGTATCTGTGAGTCTTTTTCTGTTACGTTTATCTGCTTGCTTTGTTTTTTATGTTCCACATATAAGTGAAAACATACAGTATTGTCTAGGTCCATCCATGTTATTGCAGTTCTTTTTCATGCTTATGAATGTGCATGCAAATATATATTCCTGTATATCATCTTAATCCATTTATCTGCCAGTGGAATTAGACTAGACAGTTCTATATCATAGTTATATTGTAAATAATGCTGCAGTAAACATTGGGATGCTTATATCATTTGTCAATTTCTGCATAAAAGCATGCTAGGGATATGGTAGGGATTTTGTTGACTCTCAAGATTGGTTTGGAGAGAATTGATATATAAACAATATTGGATGTTTTGATCATGGACATGGTTTAGCTCTCCACTCATTTAAATTCTATTTAATCTCTTCGAGGTGGTAACCTATTTGGTTGGTCTCAGACTATAGCTCTGACTCTGACAGTGGGTTAGTTATTTGTTCAGTTTCTTTAGCTACTTGAGATCTGCCTATGCATGCATTATTTAGAGGTTCACCAGAGAATGGGCAAAATTTATACATAGAACTTTGACCAGCCAAACTCTGACTCTCTTCCAGTTTGCCTCTCATTTTTAAACAGTGGCTGTCATGCTCTCAATTTCTTCCTCTGGTTCTAGAATGATGATGGGTTTTGTATTGGGATTTTAGCTCCCATGTATGGTGTTGACAGGGCTTGCTCTCAGCTAAAAGCTCTAAAAGCAGGAAACTGGCTCAGAGCTAGTCTCCCCCACCCTGCCCTTTTTCCTCCCAAATATCAGCTTTCCTACAAGATGTGTATACTTTTCTTAGCTTTACAGTATGCTCATGTAATTTTTCTTTTTTTGTCCAGAGTTTATAGTTGTTATCTTTGAGAGTGTTAGTCCTAGGAGTTTACTCCACCATTGCTGAGAGTGTAACCCAGTTAGTTTAGTGTGGATGTCTGATTTTTAGCAATACATGAGAGATAATTTGTAACCTTAAAATAAAAAAGGATTATTAGTGAGTCATTAAAGAAAATTCTATAATAAGAACTGTGCATAGTTTACTGAATATGTTAATTTTAGTAGATACATGCATACATTCATAATATGCACTTCAGTCCTTAACTTCATAACCCAGTGAAAACCTTGCAGCTGAGGGTGGCTGTAGGAAAGACCTCTTTGTCTTCTTTTTTCATTTGCCTGAATCTTCGTTTAATACATATTGCCTCTCTTCTGTAGTCTTCATCTTATCTTTACTATTACATGCATTCTCTCAAGAATTTAGCATTAATTTAGAAATTCCTTTGTTTCTTCATATGCTGTATTCAAAATTTACTTAGGTGTCAAGGCTTAACACTTTTTATGGAGAGTATTGACTTTTTAAAAATTAATTGGGTTTTAAGATTTTTGAAACTAGCACATATTCAAATACTCCTATTGTCTTTTCCCTGTACATTTTCTCTCCTTTGTATTTTTTCTTTCTCTTTATTCCTCTCTGACTCCATAGCATTCTTTGATGTACTGGTAGAAATAAATAAGAATTTAGTTTGAAAATCATGTCAGAATGACTCCTATCACATTCCTTTGATCAGAGGCTCAGATACTTTGTTTTGTAAAATCAAACATGTTTCCTGATTGCACACATTTCAAGAATTAATTGTATGTTAGTTGTATATTTGTATTGATTGCATAGTCTCTATTATGAATAGACTCCATTTATTTCTAAACGAATGCTGCTTTTCTAGTTTAAGAAATCTCTAGAACTTTAGAAGTACTCTATTAACTTAATAGATCATTTCCTGGACCCTCTATCCAAGAAATTCTGATGCAGTAGATTTTGGATGAGGCCCTCATACCTGAGTTTTCATTAGTAAGTTTCTATAGATTTCTAAACTAATGCTGCTTTTCTAGTTTAAGAAACCTTTAGTTAAGTTTAAACTTTAGAAGTAGTCTATTAACTTAATAGATCATTCCTGGACCCTCTATACCAGAAATTCTGATACAGTAGATCTTGGAGGAGGCCCTAATATCTGGGTTTTCATTAGTAAGTTTCTACAGATTGTCATGATGTCTGTTATATCAAATTATCTGATGTACTTACTCTAGCAAATGAATAGGTGGTGGGCATGGGCCACTGTGTTCCCGGTGTAGATGGAAAAAATTAAGACAGGCATAATGAACAGTTAAAGAACTTATAGTTCAGAAGTTCCATGTAAAACATCTTTACAAGTTGAGTAATGGGTTTTTAACAACTGGATGCTAATTGCAATTTCATAGTGATTAGGTGAAGTGGATGATATTTATATATGCAATGTATCTTGGAATTATGGGGGGACTTTCTCACATAATAACCTGTGAAAATTTTTTGGAAATCTTGAATACACAGAATGAAGCTTGCACTTAGGCCTTTAAATCACACCTCCTGGATACTTCTCCTAAAATAGTGACCTCTGTTTTCAAGCCCCCAAACACTATAGAAGATATTATGCCTCTGATTAACTCTAATTTCACTCTTATACAATTCCTCTTACTTGTTTAAATGCCAAGGGACAAATCTTAGCATCAAGACAAGTCCCACAGTCTTGATTTCTTGTTCCTTGCTCTACCTTTTGCAGAGTCTTTTTTTTCATGCTTTTCCCCAGTTTAAGGGCCACTAATAAATGCATTATTTATTGAACACTTGATATGTACCAGACACGGTGCTCAGTGCTTCCCATTGCCTCATTTAAAACTCTCAACTTATGAGGCAGAGTCTATTATCTTCATATAATAAAGACTATTATTTTGGAACGACCTTTTGAGGCAGTGCTGTGTATAATCATTTTCTGATAGTGAAGACAGTTTCTGTGGAAAAAAATTGAGAGTAGAGTCTTTTTTTTCATGCTTTTCCCCAGTTTAAGGGCCACTAATAAATGCATTATTTATTGAACACTTGGTATGTATCAGACACGGTGCTCAGTGCTTCCCATTGCCTCATTTAAAACTCTCAGCTTATGAGATAGAGTCTATTATCTTCATATAATAAAGACTATTATTTTGGAACGACCTTTTGAGGCGGTGCTGTGTACAATCATTTTCTGATAGTGGAGACAGTTTCTGTGGAAAAAAATTGAGAGGAACCTAATAACTAGTAACAGTCAAAATCCTTTGTGTGTGTGTGTGTTTGTGTGAACTGCCTAATACATCAGCAATGAAATGTATAGAACAGCATGAAGGCTATTATCTACATGAACCAGTGGCAGCCTTATTTGTTTCATTTGGGGAAAATTGACAAAGTAGGAGACAAGCTGGCTGTATAATGTGGCATTAACTCAGAAAATGCAATGACTTTGTATCACCTGTTCCTTTTTATAATAGTGGATGGAAAATGGGTTGTCATTTCTGATATATGGACATTATCACTGTGCTATAAAATGGTTGCATGATTCACAATAATGTAATTTACTTCTCAGTAGTTTTGTAAAGAATCATTTGACTTTGGGCAGGTGCTAATTAGAATGGGGCTCATTGGAAATTATTTTGCAGACAATTTTGTATTATGTGTCAAGATGGTTTTACAGATTCAGAAAAAGAATTTTCAATATTACACCTTTAAGATAATTTTCTGAGAAATGTCAGTGGTATAATTTTAGTGGGAAGAATATTTATGCATGTTTTAAATGAGTTTATATATTAAAGGACATTACAACATATGAAAAGCTTTGATACTTTACATGTCTTCATTTTGTTTCATGGGCCTCTTATTAGTTTCCTGAGAAAGGTGCACAGGATATTTATTATTTAAGCCACTAAATCTCTGAAATACCTTTGTTCTCTTACTTAAGGATAGTTCTGCTGGATGTAGAATAAGATTGTCAAGGTATTTTTTTGTGTGTGTGGTTTTTGATTTTGCTCCTGAGAAATTTGGTCTCATTCTTAGTCTTGGAATCAAACATTTTTTTTTTCTCTTTTGAAGTTTTAGTATTTTCATTTTTATGCCTGGAGTTCTGAAATTTCATAATAATGATCATTGATGCAGATAGAATTCTGAATCATTATTCTGGGCACATAATTGGTCATTTAAATCTGAAATCTCATTGATGTTGAATTTTTTGAATCAGTTATATGATTATACACACTTTCCCCATTTCTTTGTAATGTTTGCCTTTTTATGTACCCTTAGAAAATATTTTAGAATACTTGGTGCTTTTGCTGTGATGATTAAGCATTTTGAAAATCATCTCTTACTGCTATTCTGCCATCCAACTTGTACTTTGCTTTTCAGTGAAGGAGTTTTATTAATAATACACAGATATGCTAGGCTCAAATTTCTTGATACTATTCCTCTACCTGGAGTACATTCAGTTCAGTTCAGTCACTGAGTTGTGTCTGACACTTTGTGATCCCATGGACTGCAGCATGCCAGGCTTCCCGGTTCATCATCAACTCCCCGAGTTTACTCAAACTCATGTCCATTGAATCGATGATGCCATCCAACTATCTCATCCTCTGTCATCCCCTTCTCCTCCTGCCTTCAATCTTTTCCAGCATCAGGGTCTTTTCAAATGAGTCAGTTCTTCGCATCAGATGGCCAAAGTAATGGAGTTTCAGCTTCAACATCAGTCCTTCCAATGAACACCCAGGACTGATTTCCTTTAGAATGGACTGGTTGGATCTTCTTAACAATCCAAGGGACTCTCAAGAGTCTTCTCCAACACCATAGTTCAAAAGCATCAATTTTTCAGTGCTCAGCTTTCTTTATAGTCCAACTCTCACATCCATACATGGATACTGGAAAAACCATAGCCTTGACTAGACAGACCTTTGTTGGTAAAGTAATGTCTTTGCTTTTTAATATGCTCTCCACGTTGGTCATAACTTTCCTTCCAAGGAGTAAGCATCTTTTAATTTCATGGCTGCAATCACCATTTGCAGTGATTTTGGAGCCCCCCAAAATAAAGTCTATCACTGTTTCCACTGTTTCCCCATCTATCTGCTATGAAGTGATGGGACCAGATGCCATAATCTTCTTTTTCTGAATGCTGAGCTTTAGGCCAAGTTTTTCACTCTCCTTTTTCATTTTCATCAAGAGGCTCTTTAATTCTTCTTTGATTTCTGCCATAAGGGTGGTATCATCTGCCTACCTGAGGTTATTAATGTTTCTCCCAACAATCTTGATTCCAGCTTGTGCTTCCTCTAGCCCAGCGTTTCTCATGATGCATATAAGTTAAATAAGCAGGGTGACAATATACAGCCTTGATGTACTCCTTTCCCGATTTGGAATCTGTTCTAACTGTTTCTTCCTGACCTGCATACGGATTTCCCAAGAGGCAGGTCAGGTGGTCTGGTATTCCCATCTCTTTCAGAATTTTCCACAGCTTATTGTGATTCACACAGTCAAAGGCTTTGGCATAGCCAATAAAGCAGAAATAGATATTTTTCTGGAACTATCTTGCTTTTTCCGTGATCCAGCAGATATTGGCAATTTGATCTCTGGTTCCTCTGCCTTTCCTAAAACCAGCTTGAACATCAGGAAGTTAACGGTTCACATATTGTTGAAGCCTGACTTGGAGAATTTTGAGTATTACTTTATTAGTGTGTGAGATGAGTGCAATTGTGCAGTAGTTTGAGCATTCTTTGCCATTGCCTTTCTTAGGGTTTGGTATGAAAACTGATCTTTTCCAGTCCTGTGGCCACTGCTGAGTTTTCCAGGTTTGCTGGCATATTGAGTGCAGTATTTTAATAGCATTATCTTCTAAGGTTTGAAATAGCTCAATCAGAATTCCATCACCTCCACTAGCTTTGTTCATAGTGATTCCTCAGGCCCATTTGACTTTGCATTCCAGGACGTCTGGCTCTAGGTGAGTGAACACACCATTATGATTATCTGGGTCATGAAGATCTTTTTTGTATAGTCCACCTCTTCTTAATATCTTCTGCTTCTGTAAGGTCCATACCATTTCTGTCCTTTATTGAGACCATCTTTATATGAAATATTCCCTTGGTATCTCTAATTTTATTGAAGAGATCTTTAGTCTTTCTCATTCTGTTGTTTTCCTCTATTTCTTTACATTGATCACTGAGGGAGGCTTTGTTATCTCTCCTTGCTCTTCTTTGGAACTCTGCATTCAAGGGTATAGCTTGCCTTTTTTTCCTTTGCCTTTTACCTCTTTTCTGTACATAACTTCTCTTCTTTGCTGCTGCTGCTGCTAAGTTGCTTCATCGTGTCCAACTCTGTGCGACCCCAGAAATGGCAGCCCACCAGGCTCCACCGTCCCTGGGATTCTCCAGGCAAGAACACTGGAGTGGGTTGCCATTTTCTTCTCCAATGCATGAAAGTGAAAAGTGAAAGTGAAGTCGCTCAGTCGTGTCCGACTATTAGTGACCCTGTGGACTGCAGCCCACTAGGCCCCTCCATCCATGAGATTTTCCAGGCAAGAGTACTGGAGTGGGGTGCCACTGCCTTCTCTGTCTCTTCTCTACATAACATAAGATATATAAAGCTTCTATTCTAGACATAACTATAATCATATTATATATGAAAGTTGTAAATTTCAACCCTAGAGTTTCAAACATAAAATCTAGTTACCCTTTTACTGGGCTTCCCTTGTGGCTCAGCTGGTAAAGAATCCACCCACAATGCAGGCAACCTGGGTTTGATCCCTGGGTTAGAAAGATCCCCTGAAGAAGGGAAAGGCTACCCACTCCAGTATTCTGGCATGGAGAATTCCATGGACTATATAGTCCATGGGGTTGCAAAGAATCAGAAAAAACTGAGGGACTTTCACTTACACCCTTTTACTACTGTGGTTCCCAGACCTTTCCAAAGGAATGTTTTTCCCCTTAATCATTTCAGCACCTTGCTGCCTTGGTCTGTATTTATTCTATTTCTTTCTTTATCTCTTGGGTAACAACTTCTGTTTATTTTGCTCTTTTGACAGGTGATAGATAATCTAATTATGCGCTTGAATTTATTATGGATCACACAAAGATAAATTGTTCGTGTCTCGTTATATATCGATTCATGTACAATTTGCAAAGCAGTTGGCCCAGAGAAATAGTTACTGCTGTTACAGTTCATTTAAAAGAGTTTTCAGCAGTGTAAGAATGTTATCATTTCAGAACTGATATTCTTTTAGAGAGAGACTATCACACACATACACACACACACAAACACGTGTGTGCACCAGGCGTAACAATACTAAAAAAATGAATCATACTTAACATAGTTTCCTATAACATATTTTTAGCTTTTCTTGGTAAGATGAACAAATCTCATAGTTCACAGTTTGACAGTTAAAAAAATAAAATCTATTTCTTTACATCACTGGGTTTTGTTGACTTCATATAAAGTTCAATAGATTATATAATATGAAGTGTACAAATAGGGTCTGTTAAATGATTTTTCCACTGTCACAATTTACTTTGAAAACTTCTCCTTTGATTATAGAAGGCTTCTGAAATAATTTTTTCGAAACTAATAAAAAGATTAACCATTGAAAGCAATGGTTAATGGAGATTTTATTTACATTTTTACCAATATATTGTTTATAAAACAATGGCAGATTTTTTGTTTCAATTATTATGTCTTGAAGTAACAAAATGGCAATTCTACATGTAATATTTTAAACAAAGATCCAAAGTTACTAGTTTGTGTGTCTTTTTATAAATTTTCTCATGGATGTTACCATATTACTAACATTATTTTTCATTTTTTAATCAGTGTTAATTTTTATTAAAGACTTAGATGACATAGACATATTGGAAGCATATACAATATTTGTTATATTCATTTCCAGATAGAGCTAGTGGTAAAGAACCCACTTGCCAATGCAGGAAAAATAAGAGACATGGGTTCGATTCATGGCTCAGGAAGATCCCCTGGAGAAGGGCATGGCAACCCACTCCAGTGTTCTTGTCTGGAGAATCCCATGGTCAGTGGAGCCTAGTGGGCTACTGTCCATAGGGTCTCAAAGAATCAGACATGACGGAAGCAACTTAACACATAGCGTGCACTTGAGAAAAGTTTCACATATCTATCTCAACGAACTTCCCAAACTTTTTAGTTAACATAAGTTTTCCTCTTCCCTGATAAAAGAACTTTAAACCACATTTCTAAATGTTTCTCAACTAGTTTAGTAATTGATTATATACTGTAATTTTTTAGCTCCTAGTTGTTATTTGGAGAAGGAAATGGCAACCCATTCCAGTATTCTTGCCTGGAGAATTCCATGGACAGAAGACCCTGGCAGCCTATAGTCCATGGGGTCACAAAGAGTTGGACACAACTAGTGGCTAACACATACAAGGTCCATGAGAGAAATAATGGACTCCAATAATGCCAACTCCATCCAGTATATTTTCTGTAAGAGGGTTAGAGTAGTCAAACAGCAAACGTGAATATGGTGGCCAGGTTAGTTCCTTTGACACAGACACACTTGGTTGGCATTTTAGACAGAACTGCTGTAAAGAAATATATGCATTCCCATTTCTCAAAAACATTCTTGACTTCATTGTTTGCTTTTTCATCGCTTTGGATATAAAAAATACTTAGCTGTCTGGTTTACTGCTCAAATGAGAATAATACAACTGATTCTTGGCTTTGGTGTAAGGGTGATACTAGGGAGCAGTAGAGACTGTGGCTGTGTGGTGAATACCACTTGAGAGTGAAGCTCAGTATGCCAAATGGGGAAATTATTTAAGCAAAGAAAGAAATATAGAATTATTTTGGAGTTCTCCCAAGTTTTATATCTTCACAACTAATTAAAAAAATAAAGATAGTGCAGGCCAAGACTGTGTGGTCCATATAAAATAGGTGTACCATCAATTTGCCACCTCTGGTCTGTAGTATATAACAATGAAAAGTGCTCATCAGCACTGTTTACACAATATGTTCATGATGAGAAACCAACTTTTCTTTTATAGTTAGAGGCTAAGCTTGCTCTTCAGCTATAAAGAACTGGCTAAGCAGGTTTCATTCATCAGAGCATTGTTAATTGCTTAGTTCCTAAGTTATGTCTGACTCTTATGAACCCAGGGACTATAGCTCCACCCTGAGAGCTCTGTCCATGAGATTTCCTAAGCAGCAATGCTGGAGAGGATTGCCATTTCTTTCTCTATAGGATCTTCCTGACCCAAATATCTAATACACATATACTGCATTGGCAGACAGATTCTTTACCACGGCACTACCAGGAAAGCCCCTTGTCAAAGTATATGTTAAATTAGTTGTTATCAGTGCAGTGGGACTTTGAAATGACCATGTGATAATTAGTTTAAATTGTTTATAACTTTACCTGTAGTTCCTTAATTTAAATATCTCAGCTACATGAGATGTGTATGCTGAAAAAATGTGTGTTATTCTTAATGAAAGATGACTAACAATGATGTTTCCAGGTTTCAGTTCAGTTCAGTAGCTCAGTCGTGTCCAACTCTTTTTGATTTTCAAGTTTAGTCAATCAATATGCTCAAAATTCTCCAAGCTGGACTTCATCAATACATGAACCATGAACTTCCAGATGTTCAAGCTGGTTTTAGAAAAGGCAGTGGAACCAGAGATGAAATTGCCAACATCCGCTGGATCATCAAAAAAGCAAGAGAGTTCCAGAAAAACATCTATTTCTGCTTTATTGACTATGCCAAAGCCTTTGACTGTGTGGATCACAATAAACTGTGGAAAATTCTGAAAGAGATGGGAATACCAGACCACCTGACCTGCCTCTTGAGAAACCTATATGCAGGTCAGGAAGCAGCAGTTCGAACTGGACATGGAACAACAGATTGGTTCCAAATAGGAAAAGGAATACGTCAAGGCTGTATATTGTCACCCAGCTTATTTAATTTATATGCAGAGTACATCATGAGAAATGCTGGGCTGGCAGAAACACAAGCTGGAATCAAAATTGCCGGGAGAAATATCAATAACCTCAGATATTCAGATGACACCACCCTTATGGCAGAAAGTGAAGCCTCTTGATGAAAGTGAAGGAGGAAAGTGAAAAAGTTGGCTTAAAGCTCAATATTCAGAGAACGAAGATCATGGCATCTGGTCCCATCACTTCATGGGAAATAGATGGGGAAACAGTGGAAACAGTGTCAGACTTTATTTTTTGGGGCTCCAGAATCACTACAGATGATGACTGCAGCCATGACATTAAAAGACGCTTACTCCTGAAAGGAAAGTTATGACCAGCCTAGATAGCATTGAAAAGCAGAGACATAACTTTGCCAACAAAGGTCCGTCTAGTCAAAGGTATGGTTTTTCCAGTGGTCATGTATGGATGTGAGCTTTGGACTATGAAGAAAGCTGAGCATCGAAGAACTGATGCTTTTCAACTGTGGTGTTGGAGAAGACTCCTGAGAGTCCCTGGGACTGCAAGGAGATCCAACTAGTCCATTCTAAAGGAGATCAGCCCTGGGATTTCTTTGGAAGGAATGATGCTAAAGCTGAAACTCCAGAACTTTGGCCACCTCATGCGAAGAGTTGACTCATTGGAAAAGACTCTGATGCTGGGAGGCATTGGGGGCAGGAGGAAAAGGGGACAACAGAGGATGAGATGGCTGGATGGCATCACTGAGTCAATGGACGTGAGTTTGAGTGAACCTCAGGAGATGGTGAGGAACAGGGAGGCCTGACATGCTGAGATTCATGGGGTCGCAAAGAGTCGGACAAGACTGAGTGACTGGACTGAACTGAAGCCATCTATAGCATAGAGTAGAAGCTTAGGGATTGGCCACATGTTGAGTCATCAAGGAGAGTGTTTTGTTCTGCATTCACCATACTCTTTTCATTGAGATATAGTTTATATATGTCAGTTCACACATTTAGGTGTTTAGGTCAATGCCTGTCTTACCACCAAGGCACTTAAAATGTAAAACAGTTCTGTTTTCCCAGAAAGTTCCCTGGGTCCTTTCAAAGTCAGTATTCTCCATTTCCACTCACTTCAGGAAATCACTGATCTGAATTCTTGCACTGTATATTAATTTTTCATTTTCTATATTTTCAAATAAATGGAATCCTCACCTTGCACTTAAAGTACTTCTTCACTTGACTTTGTGTCTGTGAGGTATCCATGTTGTTACTTTTATTAGTAGCTCATTCCTTTTATTGCAGATTGGTATTCACTGTGCAGGTCTACCAGAATATATTAATTCTTGTTCCATTAGCATTTTCCCAATTACTGGGTATGATAAACAAGATTGCTATGAATATCTGTGTAGAAGTCTTTGTATGAACATATATTTTAATTCATTTTGAGTAGATGTAGGCATACCTTGGAGATACTTCAGGTTTGGTTCCAGAATAATGCAGTTAAGGAATATGACAATGAAGCAAGTCACATAATTTTTTCGGTTTCCTAGCGCATTATAGAAGTTATGTTTACAATATAGTCTATTAATTGTGCATTCAGTTCAGTTGCTCAGTTGTGTACAACTCTTTGTGGCTCTATGAATCGCAGCACGTCAGGGCTCCCTGTCCATCTCCAATTCCCAGAATCCACCCAGACCCATGTCCTTTGAGTTGGTGATGCCATCCAACCATCTCATCCTCTGTTGTCCTCTTCTCCTCCTGCCCTCAATCTTTCCCAGCATCAGGGTCTTTTCAAATGAGTCAGCTTTTCGCATCAGGTGGCCAAAGTATTGGAGTTTCAGCTTCAACATCAGTCCTTCCAATGAACACCCAGGACTGATCTGCTTTAGGAGGACTGGTTGGATCTCTTTGCAGTCCAAGGGACTCTCAAGAGTCTTCTCCAACACCATAGTTCAAAAGCATCAATTATTTGGTGCTTAGCTTTCTTTATAGTCCAACTCTCACATCAAGTCTTACACGACCACTGGAAAAAACATAGCCTTGACTAGGTTGACCTTTGATGACAAAATTATGTCTCTGCTTTTTAATATACTGTCTAGGTTGGTCATAACTTTCCTTCCAAGGACTAACTGTCTTTTAATTTCGTGGCTGCCATCACCATCTGCAGTGATTTTGCAGCCCTCCAAAATAAATTCAGCCACTGTTTCCACTGTTTCCCCATCTGTTTCCCATGAAGTGATGGGACTGGATGCCATGATCTTCGTTTTCTGAATGTTGAGCTTTAAGCCAACTTTTTCACTCTCCTCTTTCAGTTTCATCAAGACACTCTTTAGTTCTTCACTTTCTGCCATAAGGGTGGTGTCATCTGCATATCTGAGGCTACTGATATTTCTCCTGGCTATTTTGGTTCCAGCTTGTGCTTCCTCTAGCCCAGCATTTCTCATGATGTACTCTGCATATAAGTTAAATAAGCAGGGTGACAATATACAGCCTTGACGTATTCCTTTTCCTATTTGGAACCCATCTGTTGTTACATGTTCAGTTCTAACTGTTGCCTCCTGACCTGCATACAGATTTCTCAAGAGGCAGGTCAGGTGGTCTGGTATTCCCATCTCTTTCAGAATTTTCCACAGTTTATTGTGATCCACACAGTCAAAGGCTTTGGCATAGTCAATAAAGCAGAAATAGATGTTTTTCTGGAACTCTCTTGCTTTTTTGATGATCCAGCGGATGTTGGCAATTTCATCTCTGGTTCCACTGCCTTTTCTAAAACCAGCTTGAACATCTGGAAGTTCATGGTTCATGTATTGCTGAAGCTTGGCTTGGAGAATTTTGAGCATTAATTTACTAGCATGTGAGATGAGTGCAGTTGTGTGGTAGTTTGAGCATTCTTTGGCATTGCCTTTCTTTGGGATTGGAATGAAAACTGACCTTTTCCAGTCCTGTGGCCACTGCTGAGTTTTCCAAATTTGCTGACATATTGAGTGCAGTACTTTCAAAGCATTTTCTCCTAGGGTCTGAAATAGCTCAACTGGAATTCCATCACCTCCACTAGCTTTGCTTGTAGTGATGCTCTCTAATGTCTACTTGACTTCACATTCCAGGATGCCTTGCTCTAGGTGAGTGTGAGTGATCACACCATTGTGATTATCTGTCTCGTGAAGATTTTTTTTTTTTTTTTTGTACAGTTCTTTTGGGTATTCTTGCCACCTCTTCTTAATATCTTCTGCTTCTGTTAGGTCGATAACATTTCTGTTCTTTATTGAGCCCATCCTTGCATGAAATGTTCCCTTTGTATCTCTAATTTTCTTGAAGAGATCTCTAGTCTTTCCCATTCTGTTGTTTTCCTCTATTTCTTTGGATTGATCACTGAAGAAGCCTTTCTTATCTCTTCTTGCTATTCTTTGGAACTGTGCATTCCAATGGATATATCGTTTCTTTCCTCTTTTGCTTTTCACTTCTCTTCTTTTCACAGCTATTTGTAAGCCCTCCTCACACAGCCATTTTGCTTTTTTTGTATTTCTTTTCCGTGGGGATGGTCTTGATTCCTGTCTCCTGTACAATGTCATGAACCTCTGTCCATATTTCATCAGGCAGTCTGCCTATCAGATCTAGGCCCTTAAATCTGTTTTTCACTTCCACTCTATATCCATGAGGGATTTGATTTGGCTCATACCTGAATGATCTAGTGATTTTCTCCATTTTCTTCTATTTAAGTCTGAATTTGGCAATAAGGAGTTCATGATCTGAGCCATAGTCCACTCCCAGTCTTGTTTTTGCTGACTGTATAGAGCTTCTCCATCTTTGGCTGAAAAGAATATAATCAATCTGATTTCAGTGTTGACCATCTGGTGATGTCCATGTGTAGAGTCTTCTCTTGTGCTGTTGGAAGAGGGTGTTTGCTATGACCAGTGTGTTCTCTTGGCAGAACTCTATTAGTCTCTGCCCTGCTTCATTCTGTACTCCAAAGACAAGTTTACCTGCTACTCCAGGTGTTTCTTGACTTCCTACTTTTGCATCCCAGTATGCTATAATGAAAAGAACATTCTTGGGGGGTATTAGTTCTAGAAGGTTTTGGAGGTCTTCAGAGAACTGTTCAGCTTCTTCAGCATTACTGGTCAGGGCATATAGTTGGCATATCTTAAAAAAAGAACGTGATTACCGTAATTTAAAAATGCCTTATTGATAAATAAGGCTAACCATCATCTGAGCCTTCAGAGAATCATAATAATTTTGCAAGTAAAAGGTCTTACCTTGATGTTTGTTGACTGATCCGATTGGTGGTTGTTGAAATTTGGGGTCACCGTGGAAATTTCTTAAAATAAGACAGCAAACAATAAGTTTTTCTGCATCAATTGACTCTTCCTTTCACCTATGATTTCTTTGTAGTGTGCAGTGCTGTTTGATAGTGCTTTACCCATAATAGAACTTCTTTCAAACTGGAGTCTTCTCAAACCCTGTGACTTCTTTATCAACTAAGATTAGTGCTCTGAATCCTTATAATTTCAACAGTCTCACAGCATTTTCACCAGGAGTAGATACCATCTCAAGAAACCAAGCTTATTCACCAACAAGAAGCAATTCCTCATTACTTTAAATTTTATATCATTTCAGTTCAGTTCAGTTGCTCAGTCGTGTCTGACTCTTTGTGACTCCATGAACTTCAGCACGCCAGGCCTCCCTGTCCATTACCAATTCCCGGAGTCCATTCAGACCCATGTCCATTGAGTTGGTGATTACATCCAACCAGCTCATCCTCTGTCATTCCCTTCTCTTGCCCTCAATCTTTCCCAGCATCAGGGTCTTTTCAAATGAGTCAGCTCTTCGCATCAAGTGGCCAAAGTATTGAAGTTTCAGCTTCAACATCAATCCTTCCAATGAACACCTGGGACTGATCTTTAGGAGGACTGATTGGATCTCTTTGCAGTCCAAGGGACTGTCAAGAGTCTTCTCCAACACCACAGTTCAAAAGCATCAGTTCTTTGGTTCTCTGTTTTCTTTATAGTCCAACTCTCACATCCATACATGGCCACTGGAAAAACCATAGCCTTGACTAGGCAGATTTTTGTTGACAAAGTAATGTCTCTGCTTTTTAACATACTAAGTTGGTCATAACTTTTCTTCCAAGGAGTAAGCGTCTTTTAATTTCATGGCTGCAGTCCCCATCTGCAGTGATTTTGGAACCTAGAAAAATAAAGTCAGCCACTGTTTCCACTGTTACTCCATCTATTTGCCATGAAGTAATGGGACCAGATGCCATGATCTTAGTTTTCTGAATGTTGAGCTTTAGGCCAATTTTTCTCACTTTCCCTTTTCACTTTCATCAAGAGACTGTTTAGTTCTTCCTCACTTTCTGCCATAAGGGTGGTGTCATCTGCATATCTGAGGTTATTGATATTTCTCCTGGCAATCTTAATTCCAGCTTGTACTTCTTCCAGCCCAGGGTTTCCCATGATGTACTCTGCATATAAGAATCAGTAACATCTTCTGGCTCCACTTTTAAAGTTTTATTGTGACTTCCACCACATCTGCAATTACTTTCTTCAGTGAAATATTTGAGCCTCCAAACATCATCCATGAGGGTTGGCCACTTCTTTCAAATTCCTGTTGATACTGATATTTTGGATCTCTTCCCCTGAGTCGTGAATGTTTTTCATGGCATGTAGAATGTGAATCCTCTTCAGAACACTTTCAGTTGGCTCCAACTAGATCCATAATAGGAATTAGTGTCTATAGCAGCTTTAGCATTAAGAAATGTATTTCTTAAATAATATGACTTGAATGTTGAAATGACCCCTTGATCCACAAGCTGCAGAAAGGATGCTGCTTTGACAGGTGTGACAACTTTGATCCCATTGTATATCTCCATCAGAGCTCTTGGGTGACCAGGTGTATTATCGATGAGCAGTAACATTTTTAAAGGAGTTTTTTTTTCTCTAAGGAGCGAGTCTCAACAGTGGGATTAAAATATTCAGTGATATTCAGTGCACTGTGTTACAAAGAAATGTGCTGTCATCTAGTCTTTGTTGTTCCATTCATAGAGCACAGGCAGAGTAGATTTAGCATAATTCTAAAGGGCCCTAGGATTTTGCAAACAGTGAATGAATATTGACTTCAAGTCTCCAGCTACAGGATCCACTACAAAAAGTGTCTGACTATGCTTTGAAGCCAGGCACTGACTTCTCCCTTTGAAAGTCCTAGATGGCATTTTCTTCCAGTGTAAAGCTGTTTTGTCTACATTGAAAATTTGTTGTTGAGCATGTGTGTGTACATGCTAAGTCATTTCAATCATGTCTAACTCTTTGTGAAGCTATGGTCTATAGCCTGCCAAGCTTCTCTGTCCAGGGGATTCTCCAGACAGGAATACTGGAGTAGGTAGCCATTATCTTCTCCAAGTGATCTTCCTAGCCCAGGGATTGAATTGACATCTCTTAAGTCTCCTATATTGGCAGGTGGGTTCTTTATCACTAGTACCATCTGGAAAGCCATTGTTTAGCATAGTCACCTTCATTAATTATCTTAGCTACATCTTTTTGATAACTTACTACAGCGTCTGCATTAGGACTTGCTGCAGCTTCTACATCAGGACTTGCTGCTTCACCTTGCACTTTGATGTTATCGAGGCAGCTTCTTTCCTAAAACCTCATGAACCAACTTCTGCTAGCCTTAGACTTTTCTTCTGCAGCTTTCTTAACTTTCACAACATTCACAGAACTGAGGAGTGTTAGGGTCTTGTTCTGGAATAGGCTTTGGCTTAAGAGAATTATTGTGACTGATCTGATCTTCTATCCAGACAACTAACATATTTTCCATATCAGCATAAGACTGTTTTACATTCTTCTCATTTGTGTATTCACTGGAGGAACAATCTTAATGTCCTTCAAGAACTTTAACTTTGCATTTACAACTTGGCTAACTGTGCAGGTGTCCTAGCTTTTGGCCTGTCACAGCTTTTACTATGCCTTTGCCCTTAAGCTTAATCATTTCCAGCTTTTGGTTTAAAATGAGAGACATGTGGCTCTTCCTTTAACCTGAACAGTTAGAGGCCATTGTATCATTATTAATTAGCTTAATTTTAATGTTGTTATGTCTCAGGGAATAGGGAGGTCTGTAGAGAGGTAGAGAGAAGAAGGAACGGCTGGTTAGTGGAGCAGTCAGAACACACAACATTTATTTATTAAGCTTGCTGCTTGATAAGAGCACAGTTTGTGGTGCCCCAAAACAATTACAATGGTAGCATCAAAGGGCACTGATCACAGATCCCCATAAAAAATATAATAATAATGAAAACATTTAACATATTGCCAGAATGACAATATGACACAAGACATGAAGTGAGTAAATGCTGTTGGAAAATGTTGCTGATAGTCTTGCTCAAAACATGGTTGTCATAAACCTTCAGTTTATTAAACACACACACACACCCCAAACCCATAGTATCTGTAAAGCATGACAAAGTGAAACACAGTAAAATGAGGTATGCCTATATCCAGAAGTGAAATTGCTGGATGATACAAAGTATTATCTTAATTGTACTCATCTCACATGCTAGTAAAGTAATGCTCAAAATTTTTCAAGCCAGGAGGTCCTAAGATGACAGAGGAATAGGACAGGGACACCACTTTATCCCCCACAAATTCATGAAAAAAACATGTAAACGCTGAGTAAATTCCACAAAACAGCTTCTGAATGCCAGCATAGGACATCAGGTGCCCAGAAAAGAAGCCCATTGTCTTTGAAAGGAAGTAGGAAAAAATATAAAAGACAAAAAAAAAAAAAGAGAGAGAGAGAGAGACAAAAGAGGTAGGGATGCAGCTCTGTCCTGGGAAGGGAGTCTTAAAAAGAGAGAAGTTTCCAAACACCAGGAAACACTCACTGCCGACTCTGTGGCGAGCCTTGGAGGCACAGAGGGAAACATAAAAGGGAGGAAAAGTAAATAAATAATTAAAACCCACAGATTCCATGCCCAACAGTAACTACCCCAGTGGAGAAGCAGTGCTGATGCCTGCACCCACCACTAGCAAGCGGAGGCTGGGCAGGGAGGCGTGGGCTGCATTGCTTAGTGTAATGATCTGGCCTGAATGCCCTGAGCCCAACTGAGTTAACTAATTTGGATTAGGAAACCAGACTGTGGGATAACTACCACGTGAAAAGCCAGCCCTAACCTAAGACACAGCCAGGCCCATGCACAGAACAAAGAACTGAACAGAGATAGCCGGCAGCAGACCATCCCCCTCCAGTGACAGGCAGCCAGAGCCGGAAGGGGGCAATCGCAGCCCAAGAGAGACATTATCTACAAAACTGTAAGCAGGCTTCTTTGCTAACTAAGACTTCTTGTGGTTCTGGACCGTCGACATCCACCAGAGAAGGTGTGCCAGTTGTACACCTAGAAGACCGAGTGGCAGGGACTGGGGCGGCGATAAGTCACGGCGACTGTGCTCGCTAAACACCCCATCACCTAGGTGCTCGGACCTGGGAAGGGCACAAAACGCAGCCCCAACCAAGTCTGTGCCTCTGAGGACTACCTGAGTGCCTGAACCTGAATGGCTTAGTCCTGGGAGGTGCATGCAGCCCAGGGCTGGCCTCGGATTGTTCCCAGTGGAACAACCTAGAGCCTGAGCATTGTGGGCAGGGAGGGTACACGCACTGTGAGTGGGGGCAGGCTCAGTGTGGCTGAGGCACTGCAAGCACATGCCAGTGTTATTTGTTTTCAGCGTCCCTCCCTCCCCACATCGCACCTGAACAAGTAAGCCGTAAAAAAGTGTCCACCACCTCCCTCTTTGTGTCAGGGCAGAAATCAGACACTGAAGAGACCAGCTAACAAAAGCTAAAACAGAGGGAACCACCTTGGAAGTGATAGGTGCAATAGATTAAAACCCTGTTGTTAGTACCAACTACATAGGAAGGGCCTATAGATCTTGAGAAATATAAGCCAGACCAAGGAACTATCCAAAAATGAACTGACACCATAATACCCACAACACCAGAGAAAGTCCTAGATATATTTCTACTACTTTGTGATCATTTTTTAATTTTTTTTAAATTATAAGTCCTCTATTACTCCTTTAATTTTTATTTTTATAACCTACTATAACTTTGCAAAAACAAAAAAAAAAACCCCATCTTTTAAAAGTAAATTTCACATATATATATATATTTTTGTGACTTTTTTTCTCTTTCTTTTTTCTTCATCTTTTCTTTCATATTGTATTTTTGTAATTCCAAACTCTACTCTAGATTTTTAATCTTTGCTTTTTGGTATTTGTTATCAATATTGTACCTTTAAGAACCCAATTTTCAGTACCCATTTTTACTTGGGAGCGAGATTACTGGCTTGACTGCTCTCTCCCTCTTTGGACTCTCCTTTTTCTCCACCAGGTCACCTGTGTCTCCTCACTAACCACTCTCTTCTCTACCCAGCTCTGTGAATTTCTGTGGGTTCCAAACAGAGAACACTTAGGGAACTGATTACTGGCTGGATCTGTCTCTCTCCTTTTCATTCCTCACTTTTAGCCTCCTGGCCACCTCTGTCTCCTTCCTCCCTCTTCTCTTCTCTGTATAACTCTGTGAACATCTCTGAGCAGTCCAGTTATGGAGTACACACCGCTGCTGCTGAGTCGCTTCAGTCATGTCCGACTCTGTGCGACCCCATAGACAGCAGCCCATTGAGCTCCACCATCCCTGGGATTCTCCAGGCAAGAACACTGGAGTGGGTTGCCATTTCCTTCTCCAGTACATGAAAGTGAAAAGTGAAAGTGAAGTTGCTCAGTCTGTGGTAAAAAAATAAATAAATACAAAAAAAAAAGAAACACGTGTACTCCAGTGTTCATCGCAGCACTGTTTATAATAGCCAGGACATGGAAACAACAAGATGTCCATCAGCAGATGAATGGATAAGAAAGCTGTGGTACATATACACAATGGAGTATTACTCAGCCATTAAAAAGAATACATTTGAATCAGTTCTAATGAGGNAAAGAAGGGGTGAACACCTCAGGCCACAATCAATAGCTAGTGGCAGCAAAAGGAGCTATGATGGAAGTTTGGTTCAAAAGACAAATTGTTCTTGTACTGACAGATTCCTCTGCTGTGACCAATCTAAAGAATTGAAGGAAGCAATGGGATTGCAAAATTATTACAAAAAATAATCTTTTAAGGGGAGAACATTTGCAAAGATTTTTTTGTAAATTAATGGTTACATAAACACTTGAAACTCAGGGTCTCCATTCTCAACAGGTCAATTAATTCCAAAATTATAAAACTGTTTTGCTTGCTGATTTGGAAGAGTCACAGCAACAATGATTACCCCATTTTTCCTTCCCAAGGACTCTTTTTGACATTTGATTAAATTTCATAGAAACTCTCCTCAACTTGCTTAAATTTAACTATTCAGCAGGATTTTCCAGAACCTTGTAAATGCTGAGTTATTAAGTTTGCAAAATTCTGAAGCATCAGACTCATTTTTTTAAACTCCCATTAAGAAGCTGACATATAGCACAGGGAGCTCAGCTGGATACTTTGGGAACAACCTAAAGGAGTAGGACAAGTGGGGTGGCAGTAAGAGGGAGATGCAAGATCGAGGGGATATATGTATGTCTAAAGATGATTCACATTGCTGTACGGCAGAAACTAACAACATTGTAAAGCAATTATATGCCAATTAAAAATAAAGCAAAAAAATAACAACTAAAATTCTATTAAGTAATATGAAAAACTGTACATAGAACACTAACGTCTGGCTCATAGTAGGCACTCCCCTCCTCCCCATCCATACTTCACAAATGAGCATCTATAAGCCATAATTTTATATTTCAGACTTTGGTGCAACAATTAAACTTCCACACAAATATGGTACGTTTAAACAACAGCAGTACAACCCCCAAAATTACCTTCTTTTCTCCTGTCAGAACACATCTCTCCCAAAGACAAGGGGAAAATGAGAATGCAGTTTCTCCAGGTCAGGTTTTTCTCAACCATGATCTCCTGCTTTATTCAAAATGTACAGGATCAGGCTCAATGTATCTTCTTCCAATGGTAATTTGTCTGAGATCAAAACCTCTGGTTTTTTAATCATTAAAAACATATAATGTGCCAGTCATAGTTTGCCACTCTACAGTACTATTTATATTGAAAGTCTCATATGAAATATGCCAAAGTTACCCACAGAGCATGTCTATTTTGCTTATATTTTACAGCTCCCACCTTTTCAGTCTATAAACCCTTTCTACTGAAAGTGGTTTTGACAGTGACAGATATCAGAATAAATTTTAAAAACAACTAACTGATCTCAGAATTCAGTTCCCATATCTGTCACAGATAACAGATGACAGATTCTTTGTTGACTTTTTCACTAAAGAGGAAGTTTAGAAACAGCAGTAATTTTTTCTAAAAAGAAAACTGAATAAGACTGTGTCATCTAACATACACATCTTATTTAAGTCAGCAAATATTTACTGTAAGAATAATTTATTTACTAGTAGAAAAAAAAAAANTTCATAGAACCGTTCAACTTCAGCTTCTTCAGCATTACTGGTTGGGGCATAGACTTGGTTTACTGTGATATTGAATGGTTTGCCTTGGAGATGAACAGAAATCATTCTGTCGTTTTTGAGATTGCATCCAAGTACTGCATTTTGGACTCTTTTGTTGACCATGATGGCTAGTCCATTTCTTCTGAGGGATTCCTGCCCGCAGCAATAAATATAATGGTCATCTGAGTTAAATTCACCCATTCCAGTCCATTTTAGCTCGCTGATTCCTAGAATGTTGACGTTCACTCTTGCCATGTCTTGTTTGACCACTTCCAATTTACCTTGATTCATGGACCTGCCATTCCAGGTTCCTATGCAATATTGTTCTTTACAGCATTGGACCTTGCTTCTTTCACCAGTCACATCCACAGCTGGGTATCGTTTTTGGTTTGGTTCCATCCCTTCATTTTTTCTGGAGTTATTTCTCCACTGATCTCCAGTAGCATATTGGGCACCTACTGACCTGGGGAGTTCCTCTTTCAGTATCCAATCATTTTGCCTTTTCGTACTATTCATCGGGTTCTCAAGGCAAGAATACTGAAGTGGTTTGCCATTCCCTTCTCCAGTGGACCACATTCTGTCAGACCTCTCCACCATGACCCACCCATCTTGTGTTGCCCCGCAGGCATGGCTTAGTTTCATTGAGTCAGACAAGGCTGTGGTCCTAGTGTGATTAGATTGACTAGTTTTCTGTGAGTATGGTTTCAGTGTGTCTGCCCTCTGATGCCCTCTTGCAATACCTACCATCTTACTTGGGTTTCTCTTACCTTGGGAGTGAGGTATCTCTTCACGGCTGCTCCAGCAAAGCGCAGCCACTGCTCCTTAACTTGGGTAAGGGGTATCTCCTCACCGCCACCTTTCCTACCTTCAACGTGGGATGGCTCGTCTAGGCCCTCCTGCACCCGCACAGCCACCACTCCTTGGACGTGGGTTTGCTCCTCCCTGCCACTTCAGTGTGTCTGCCCTCTGATGCCCTCTTGCAATACCTACCATTTTACTTGGGTTTCTCTTACCTTGGGAGCGAGGTATCTCTTCACGGCTGCTCCAGCAAAGCGCAGCTGCTGCTCCTTACCTTGGGTAAGGGGTATCTCCTCACAACCACCTTTCCTGACCTTCAACGTGGGATGGCTCCTCTAGGCCCTCCTGCACCTGCACAGCCACCACTTCTTGGACGTGGGTTTGCTCCTCCCTGCCACCGCCCCTGGCCTGGGACACAGGGTGGTTCCTTCCGGCCGCTGCCCCTGGCCTCGGACATGGGGTGGCTCCTCCATTAATTAAAAGTATCACCAGTATAATTCATATAAAATATTCGTTGTTGTCATTTAGTAAAATCATGCTTATGGGTACAATATTTGCATGGTATTCACAGTTCAATTGGAAAAGTTAAAACTTGGAAAATTAAAAATATATGCAGTATGTTTTCTTAAAATCATCAATTTGCAAAGCTTAAGCATAGAATTGCAATTTTTGGTATGCAAACCCATGGGCAAACTGGAGAATGTAGGCCCAAGAGGAAAAGGAAATGGCATTTGATGATCATATGGCATTGACTCTTCAACAGCCAAGGTACAGAGTACAACACACTGACTCACATGGGAAAAAATAATCATATGGTTTCCAAAGCATTATGTCATTTGCACCTATGACATCACAGTGAAATTGGTATATGTTATTGCATAAGGAAACTAGATATAAGTGATTTTGTCTAGATGCTATGATTTCTCTTTCATTTGGTTTAAATACGTCATGAAGAATTCTGTTTTTCAAACTTATGAAATGAAAAAGTTAATTACACTCATGTTTTTTAGATACTTCTTAAGAGACTTCATGGGGGCTTCCCTGGTGGCTCAGAGGTTAAAGCATCTGC
>SJYX01002855.1:171325-189607 GCA_006410675.1 Oreotragus oreotragus | reverse complement strand
GTCCATTCTGAAGGAGATCTGGGATTTCTTTGGAAGGAATGATGCTAAAGCTGAAACTCCAGTACTTTGGCCACCTCATGAGAAGAGTTGACTCATTAGAAAAGACTCTGATGCTGGGGAGGATTGGGGGCAGGAGGAGAAGGGGACGACTGAGGTTGAGATGGCTGGATGGCATCACGGACTCGATGAATGTGAATCTGAGTGAACTCCGGGAGATGGTGATGGACAGGGAGGCCTGGCGTGCTGTGATTCATGGGGTCACAAAGAGTCGGACACGACTGAGCGACTGAACTGAACTGAACCCCTATAAACTACAGGCATAGTGAAAGTATATCCAGGAGTCAATAAAGATTTTGATTAGTTGAGAAGAGAGGTAAAAAGAGTAGTTATATAAATATACTTACATGGGAAAAACACAAAGTTAATAATAAAATATGAAGAAAATATTTTTAAAACTATACCATGAAACTATTAATTATACCTTGGAATTTAGTAGAAAACAGAGCTGTTAGAGACTTATATCTGAAGGGATGCATTTACTGAAGTACTAATGTAGGCTCAGAAGAAGCCATGTCATCTTTGAGTCCCTCTCAGCATGAGTCCTCAGGGGAAGCATTAGATCAAGATTCCAATTTGTTATTTACAGTTCATTGACATGCCCATCTCACTGTACCCCAGGATCATCTGTACAGCACATGTAAAAGGCATCTTATCCTTCATCTGCTAGCACCACATAAAATAGGGCATTTCTAAACCAACAAGATGCCCTGTGATCTTATACATGTATGCTAAACATGGATGTCTTCTTGCTGTGATGTTTTTAATTTGGTTTACAGACAATTTATAGTTTTTTGTTAGTAGACATAAAGCAGATTTTTTTCAGGCTTCTGGAGTGCATTGGTTAAAAAAAAAACAATAAGCACATATTAGTTGAGGCTATAATATGGCAGGATGCAAGATATAGTTTTTATTCTCCCAGTCTTGAGAAGAAAGGACTCAGAGAAAGCACTCTCAGCTGGAGTAAGGAGAGATACAAGGAAGATCAGGTACCTTTTTAATGTGTCTTTTTCCCACTAAAACCTTGATGTTAGAGGACATTGACTAGTGACAAACAGTGCAATTTTCTTTGTATGTGAACTAGAGCATTTCGGCTAAAAGCTTAAAGGAGCTTACAGGAAAGATGTTTCGGCAAGAGTTTCTCTTCTGAAAGAATACGACTTAATAAGTGTGCAGTGGCTCTGTTTGGACCCCCTACCTGTCTACAAATACAAAATCATCATCTGCCGCCTTAAACTCATGCCTTGCACATGCATGAACTGTCCCCCTCTGAGGTTTACTGGAGTGTATTTCATTAGAACCTCTTTGTGGCATTGTGAACCTTATAGTAATGAATGAGTTGAACTCTGAAAGCACTGGGCACTGACCTCCCATCTGCTGATATCCTAAATCAGGCCATTAGAGGATTCCACAAGAAAGAGCATGCTGTTTATAGGTTAATTTATCTCTCATTTGGTTCAACTAGATGTGTGCTTATAAAGGTCCTCTAATTGAATCTTATAGATGCCACAGAGATGTTTCCATTTTAAGGAAGTCTTTGGGAATAAATACAGTCAGTTCTCAATTATCTATGGTAATGGGGACCTGGCCAGCAAGGATGAGCATAAAACAGAGGCAGTTCTCTATCCTTATTTATGTGATTAATTTAAAACCTCCATCCTTATCAAATACTGAGCTATAACTGCTACAGTGGCTGATCTTGGTCACTTTCCTATTTATTTTGACTGAAAACCCTCTCATCAAATGCTATAAACAAACAAAAGAAGCCTGCTGCCTGATGATCATGTGTATCACTTTGAAACATGAAGGAGTGTTAAGATACTGATGGAGACAGATGTAGGAACTCACTTGATTAATGACACAATGCCATGAGAAAAGTAAGGCTTTCCTAATCATCCATAGCATACATGTGTCCTGGTGGCCTGAGAGAGCAATAATGATAATGAAGGTGACAGTGACTATTGAGTATTTACTCCATGAGTACTGAGCTAAACATTCACATTTATTTGCTTAATCTTCACAACAAATCAATGAGGTTGGAGCAATTATTACTCCTATATTTTAAATGGGACTTCCCTGGTGGCTCAGTTGGTAAAGCATCTGTCTACAATGTGGGAGACCTGGGTTCAATCCCTGGGTCAGGAAGATTCCCTGGAGAAGGAATTGGCAACCCACTCCAGTACTATTGCCTGGAAAATCCCATGGATGGAAGAGTTCGGTGTAAGCTACTGTCCATGGGTTCGCAAAGAGTTGGGCATGACTGAGCGAGGAAACTGAGGCTTAACAGGAAATAAGTACTCACTTGGGGCTTCCCTGGTGGCTCAGTGGGTAAAGAATCTGCCTGTAATGCAGGAGACGCTGAAGATACAGGTTTGATCCCTGGGTTGGGAAGATCCCCTGGTAGCGGAAATGGCAACCCACTTCAGTATTCTTGCCTGAAAAATCCCATATACAGAGAAGCCTGATGGGTTACAATCCAAAGGGTCACAAAGAGTCAGATATGACCGAGTGACTAACCATAAGCACATTGCATGCAATGTTAGTAAGAACCGCGTGGGGACTGAAAGTAAGGCGTGTCTGACCCCCGAGATTTCCTGTGCTTCCAGATGGGGCACTCCCACCTTGCCATGCCTCTTCTGAGGCTCACAGGAATCCACCACAACAATGCCCAGGGTACCTGCTTGCTCACCATCCTCTTGGCAAGCACACATCTTCTCTTCCTGTCTCTTGATTTGACATCTCCTAAAGATCAGTTAATGCTCACATGCAGATTTCTGGTACTTAAATATGAAATGCTGTTGGTGCTTGAGCTAACCGTTCTTTACAAAGCAATGATTGTCTATACAGTCTGGGAAACCATCTCTGCTTTAATTTGATGCTTTTTCAATTCTCTGCTTTTGCCTCCTTTTGTCAGTGCCAACATATAAATGCTTAATTTTTTTTCATTTTAAAAAATGTTTCAACTACATGGTGCACACATGTCAACATATTACTAAATTATTGTCATGAATAAAGAGCATACTAATCACCTGGAATGTCTACTCTTTGATACATTGCTGTCTCTGTACACTTTGCAGCAGTCAATTTCTAAATATTTGAAGGTTTGTGCTCCCGGTACTTAGTTAATCCATTTATCACCTTACCTTCGAGGGATAATTGTGGGTGCATAATTTTAGCAACATCATTATGCCTGTTGATATAATCCAGAGCCTCCACAGTGGTGCAGCCCCTGATTATATGTTCAATTAACTGCCACATGATGTCGGCACCTCTCATCCACCAGGGTTTCTTCTGTCGGATACTTATAGTAATTTATAGCAAAAATAGTCCTGCCAGGAATTGTCACAGCAACCCCGTGGCCTCACAAACATACATACAAGGAACATGGAGTTTTGTTTTCCAGTCTACATCTTTGTCAAAGAAAGCTCGGGGTTAGGGTGCCTGTTTTCTGATCTGAGTTCCCCGTGACGTTGGGCAAGTCACTAATTTTTTTCCCAGGAACTACTTCACTTGGGTATGAAGTGAAAATGAAAATATTTGGCCTGCCTAACTTCATAAGATTATTGTGAGGTTCAGTGGGAATTACATTTGCATTCACTCTGAAATGAGTAAAGCAGGGGCACACTGTGACATGTGATTACTCTTACTCTTGACATGTATTTCCCTGATTATATTCATACACACTAAGAAGTATTTTTACTTCCCGTCTTATATTTGTGCTGTTGGGCAATTTTTATCTGTGTAGTCACAGTAGAAAAGACAGTTGTTTTCCCATTTTTTACTATATGCAAATTATCTTAAGTGAAAGTGTTAGTTGCTCAGTAGTGTTCGACTCTGCAACCCCATGGACCATAGCCCACCAGGCTCCTCTGTCCATGGAATTCTCCAGGCAAGAACAATGGAGTGGGTTACCGTTTCCCTTCTCCAGGGGATTTTCCTGACCCAGGGATTGAACCCATGTCTCTTATGTCTCCTGCATTGACAGGCAGGTTCTTTACCACTAGTGCCAGCTGGGAAGCCTAAATTATCTAAAGGCAGGGACAGCAGGGACAAAATCTCATTCTTCTCTGTTTCCTTTATGAAACCTAGTCTTGGGAAAGTGTTTTAGCTTTATGTGTCTTCTCCTGGTGGCTTAGAGGTTGTTTGGTTTGAGGGATATACATTGTCAGCATTAACTATGTCCTTAATCTTTATGTATTGGGCTTGTGAAATTAGGGCTTTCCAGTGCTGGGTGGTGCTTTGCCGTGGAGACAGTGATGGTACAACAATGCCTTTGGATCTACACAGGAACACATTAAAAGAACAAATCACAGCCTTGCACCTAGGACTACAAAGACCTCCACTTTAATGACATCACCCC
Organism: Oreotragus oreotragus; assembly: GCA_006410675.1. Lineage (NCBI taxonomy): Eukaryota > Metazoa > Chordata > Mammalia > Artiodactyla > Bovidae > Oreotragus > Oreotragus oreotragus. The sequence continues at coordinate 185,190 of SJYX01002855.1, read as the reverse complement.
CATCCCCAGTATAGCCATGTACCACTTTTCCATTTTGCTGAAGTAGTCATTTGGTTTAGATCAGTTTTTTTTTTTTTTAATGTGAAAACCCTTGTGTTAAATATGAAGCTAATATCCATGTATCCAACTGTCCACAAGGATACGGAATACGAAAGAACTGGGATGCAGCTGGATTATATAGTGACTTGTGGGAGTTTAAAAAAACATCATCTTTAAGTGAACAAATTAGAGAAAGATGCCACCTCTGTGAGGCAACAGCCAGCACCAGGACCTTCAACTTGGAAAGTAGAGTGCAGGATTATTTCAGCTGCCACTCACTGCCTTTGTGCATAGGGCGAATTGCAGAGTGACGCATAGTAACCCTGGACCTAAGGGGCTCAGGCTCACTTGCCATTGAGTAGAGAGTGGACTAGAAGCAGACTTCATCCTGCTATGCAGGCCAGGAGAGTAAAAACCCTGGGTTCTGGCTTTTGGAAAAGGGGAGAAGCAATAAAAACAGGTGATGTTCTTGATTGCTAGAAAATCAGACGACATTGAGAGAGGAAGTTGGCATCTTCTAATGGGAAGACAAAGCCCCCAAGCTCTGATAGACATATAATTGGCTCCCTAGTGCCAACATCTGCTGCTGCTGCTGCTGCTAAGTCGCTTCAGTCGTGTCCAACTCTGTGCGATCCCATAGACGGCAGCCCACCAGGCTCCCCCGTCCCTGGAATTCTCCAGGCAAGAACACTGGAGTGGGTTGCCATTTCCTTCTCCAATGCATGAAAGTGAAAAGTGAAAGTGAAGTCACTCAGTCGTGTCCGACTCTTCGCAACTCCATGGACTGCATCCCACCAGGCTCCTCCATCCATGGGATCTTCCAGGCAAGAGTACTGGAATGGGGTGCCATTGCCTTCTCCAATGCCAATATCAGGTGAACCTATAGGGCGGCAACTGTCAATACCAAGTTCCTTCCTCTCCACCTGTCTCCTACCCCACATAGATTCTCTGTTGCCCTTTTTGACATCTCTCTCTTTCTTTATCCTCAGTCTGGCATTTTCCTCTTGGTGAGGTTTTATCTGTGCAGGAATATGGGTAAGAAAAGGAGGTGGCTGAGTGGGCCTTGTCCTGGGGCACATACATCTCTAGAGCATGACTGAGTATAAGAAGCCAAGTACCTCTGGAAGTATAACAGTCGACATTAATCTATTCCATAAATATTTATCAGGTATCTACAATGTGCCAGGTCCCAGCCATACAGCAGTAATCAATTGTACAAGCTATTTTCTCTGCCTGAATATTTCTCCATGACCTATCTAACTACTCTTCCTTGTCTGTCAGATCTCAATTGAAATTCCCTTTCTTCACCCACCAGCCCAAATTCCTATAAATTTGAGGGGTCTTTTATATTCTATCATAGCATTCTCCACTTTTGCAATAACTATTGCAATAGCATTCTTGCTTGCTAGACCCTAAATTGCATGAGGTTAGAACCATGGATGCTGCAGCTGAGTGGCTGGCACATAGTAGGTACTCAAGCTGGTTGATGAATGAATGAATGAAGGAAGGAATGGCTGCCAAGCATAAGGCCCAGTTAATTCATCTTCTGATAGACTTTTATGAAAACATTGTTATGTGCTTGCATAGGAGGTATTTATCTGTTCTTAAAACCTAATGAGCTTTCAAAAATTTATTAAAGTTCCCTGTTTAGGTTTTCCCTAAAAACTTTGCCCTGGAGATCCTTTTAATAAGAATATTTTAAATCAGAATATCAGGATAAATTTCTTTTCATTAGCTTTAACAATAACATAGTCCTCTTATATGACAAAAGGGAAATCTCAGAATTTAGTTCATTGGGGTGATTTATATGATTAATTTCAGCCTGCTGCTGCAATAAAGCAATTGTGATAAATAACAATGTGTTGGGATATTTTAACTGTAAAAAGACCATTTCTATGGCCTTTGATTGATCATGGTGACTGTAATCATGACTGAAACTTTTCATTAACCTTTTTATATTTAATTTCTTGTTTTGCGTTAACATCATTATAAATCCTATTTCCATGAACAATACAACAGATGTCCTTTAAGAAGCACCTAAACTTCCTGGCATTGTGGCTGCTGAACAAAAAACAGAAACAAACCTTTTCCCCAAGCAAATCTGAAAAAGAAAGGGCTTCAAAAAGCCTCTGCTGGGTGTCTTCCCTCCTAGGGAGGTCTCATCATGATGTGGGGACACCCAGTGAGTATAATATTCAAAACACCCATAAAACATTATTTGACATGAAAATTTTGCTTCATCTATGAGCTGCTGCTAATGAATTACATATGATGTAAGAAGCAGCATGGCTGAAATATTTTTATTAATACTAATAATATTTTTTGCTTATACAGCAACTTTCATTAGAGAAAACTGAGTTGGAAAGGAAGCTGTAAAGACATACTTGAGGTAAAATTACCGACTCATAACTTTTTAGTCTTGCTGCTGCTCCTCTACCATGCTGGGGGCAAGGGGCAGAATCAAAGCTAATTGTCACTCACTTTGGGAAATTTCAGTCCAAAGCTTCCTCAACTTACATATTCGCCAAGGTATCCAAGCAAAGTTTTGTTAGTTTGTTTTTTAAGGAGCAACAAATAAGTCTCTCTTTCCTTATGGTGTGAAGTTAAGTCCCACTCAAGAGGAAGTGGCAATGAATATTGCTATCCTGTTGGCTGCCAATGGCAAAGTGCTTACAGTCTACCTAGCACTGTTTTCCCTGGTCGCTCAGTGATAAAGAACCTACCTGCCAATGCAGAAGAGCTGGGTTCAGTCCCTGAGTTGGGAAGATCCCCTGGAGAAGGAAATGGCAACCCACTCCAGTGTTCTTCCTGGGAAATCCCACGAACAGAGAAGCCTAGGGGCCTACAGTCCATGGGGGCTCAAAGAAGTCAGACACTATGCAACTAAATAGCAACAACAACTACATAGCAGTAACAGCAAGCACTAAGTGCTGATACATACATGTTTAATTTCCACAAGATCCCTGTGAGATTGGTATGGTCATATTTATTCTATAGATAGGGTGACTGAAGCACTGAGAGGTTAGGAACTATCCCTGCTTGTCCAGACACCTAATAGGAAATGTTTCTGCCCCTCCAGGTTTCGGGCTGAAGAGACCAGAGTAAGCTGGGCAACTGTTAGTAGATGCTCTAAGAGCATCCCCTGCCTTTGGCAGTTTCTGCAGTTCCCCCTGCCTTCTATTCCTTTGGTACATGTAGTTTCCTCAGTTTGCCACTAGATTGTAATCTCCATGAGGATGAGGATTTGAACTTGATTCTCCAGGCCAGAATACTGGAATAGGTAGCCTTTCCCTTCTCCAGGGGATTGTCCCAACCTAGGGATTGAATCCAGGTCTCCTGCATTGCAGGTGGGTTCTTTAGCAGCTGAGCCACAAGGGAAGCCCAAGAACACTGTAGTGGGTAGCCTAGCCCTTCTCCAAGGGATCTTCCCAACACAGGAATTGAACCAGACTCTCCTGCACTGCAGGTGGATTATTTACCAATTGGGCTATCAGGGAAGCCCTATAAGACAGATTTTTGTAACTAAAAACAAGAACATATATTTTAATTAGGGTATAAGTTGTTTTCTCAAGGGAACAATGATAAAGGATTTTGAAATCAGGGCTATTCTGGTAAATCCAAGATGTGTGTCACTGAAACTACAGTTTTCCTTCTTATTCATGGATTCACTTTCTGCTGTTTCAGTTAATGTGATAATCTGTGGTCTCAAAATGTTAAATGGCAAATTCCAGAAAAACACATTTCATAAATTTTAAGTTGTGTGGCCATTCTGAATAGTGTAATAAAACGTGATGCAGCCAAACTTTGTTCCACTTGGGAAGTGAATCACCCTTTGCCCAAGGTATCCTTGGGCCACAGCACTGGAAAATGCCACTTTTCATTTCAATTCCAAAGAAAGGCAATGCCAAAGAATGTTCAAACTACTGTACAAATTGTACTCATTTTTCTTCCCTGGGGGCTCAGCTGGTAAAGAATCCACTTGCAATGTGGGAGACATGGGTTTGAGCCCTGGGTTGGGAAGATCCCCTGGAGAAGGGAACAGCCACTCACTCTAGGATTCTGGCCTGAAGAATTCCATAGACCCGTGGGGTCACAAAGAGTCAGACATGACCAAGCAACTTTCACTTTCATCACATGCTAGCAAGGTTATGCTCAAAATCCTTCAAGCTAGGCTTCAGCAGTACGTGAACTGAGAACTTCTAGATGTACAAGCTGGATTTAGAAAAGGCAGAGAAACCAAAGATCAAATTGCAAACATTCATTGGATTATGGAAAAAGCAAGAGAATTCCAGTGAAACATTATCTGGGGCCTGGTAACTCAGACGGTAAAGTGTTTGCCTACAATGCGGGAGACCTGGGTTCGATCCCTGGGTCAGGAAGATCCCCTGGAGAAGGAAATGGCAACCAACTTCAGTATTCTTGCCTGGAAAATCCCATGGACTGAGGATCCTAGTAGGCTACAGTCCATGGGGTCGCAAAGAGTCGGACATGACTGAGCGACTTCACTCACTCTGTTTCATTGACTACACTAAAGTCTTTGAGTGTGTGGATCACAGAAAACAGTAAAATTCTTCAAGAGATGGGAGTACCAGACCACCTTGCCTGTCCCCTGAGAAACCTGTATATGGGTCAAGAAGCAACAGTTATAACCACATAGGGAACAAATGGACTGGTTCAAAATTGGGAAAGGAGTATGTCAAGGCTATATATGGTCACCCTGGTTATTTAATTTCTATGCAGAGTACATTATGCAGAATACTGGGCTTGATGAATCACAAGCTGGAATCAAGATTTCTGGGAGAAATATCAACAACCTCAGATATGCAGATGATACTATTCTAATGGCAGAAAGGGAAGAAGAACTAAAGAACCTCTTGATCAGGGTGAAAGAGAGTGAAAAAATTGGCTTGAAACTCAGTATCAAAAAAATTAAGATTAAAGCATTAGATCTCATCACTTCACGACAAATAGAAGGGGGAAAAGTGAAAGCAGTAACAGATTTTCTTTTCTTGGGCTTCTAAATCACTACAAACTGTGACTGTGGCCATGAAAGTTTTAAAAAGTCACTTGCTCCTTAGAAAGAAAGCTTGACAAGTCTAAACAGTGTATTAAAAAACAGAGACATCACTTTGCTTGCAAAAGTCCAGCTAGTCAAAGCTATGATTTTTCCAGTAGCATGTACAGATGTGAAAGTTTGACTGTAAAGAAGGCTGAGTGCCAAAGAATTGATGCTTTCAAATTGTGGTGCTGAAGAAGACTTCAGAGTCCCTTGGACAGCAATGAAGTCAAACCAATGAATTCTAAGGGAAATCAACCCTGAATATTTATTGGAAGGACTGATGCTGAAGCTGAAGTTCCAGTACTTTGCCCACCTGATGCGAAGAACTGATTCATTGAAAAAGACCCTGATGCTGGGAAAGATTGAAAGCAAAAGCAGAAGGGAGTGGCAGAAGATGAGATGCTTAGATAGCATCACTGACTCAATGGACATGAATTTGAGCAGAATCTGGGAGATAGCGAAGGACTGAGGAACTTGGCATGCTGCAGTCCTTGGGGTCACAAAGAGTCAACAACACTTAGCAACTGTGCATTTGGGTAGAGAATTGGGCCCTAGTACTGTGTTACAGACTTTATTTTTGGGGGGGCTCCAAAATTGCTGCAGATGGTGACTACAGCCATGAAATTAAAAGATGCTTACTCCTTGGAAGGAAAGTTATGTCTAACCTAGACAGCATATTAAAAAGCAGAGATATTACTTTGCCAACAAAGGTCCATCTAGTCAAGGCTATGTTTTTTTCAGTAGTCATGTATGGATGTGAGAGTTGGACCATAAAGAAAGCTGAGCACCAAAGAATTGATGAACTGTGGTATTAGAGAAGACTCTTGAGAGTCCCTTGGACTGCAAGGAGATCCAACCAATCCATCCTAAAGATCAGTCCTGAGTGTTCATTGGAAGGACTGATGTTGAAGCTAAAACCCCAATATCTTGGCCACCTGATGTGAAGAGCTGACTCATTTGAAAAGATCCCGATGCTGGGAAAGATTGAAGGCAAGAGAAGGGGATGACAGAGGATGAGACGGTTGGATGGCATCACCGACTCAATGGATGTGAGTTTGATTAAACTCTGGGAGTTGATGATGGACAGGGAGGCCTGGCATGCTGCAGTACATGGGGCCGCAAAGAGTCGGACACAACTGAGTGAATGAACTGAACTGAACTGACTCTGTTATAGGGCTTCCTGGGTGGCACTAGGAGTAAATAACCTGCCTTTCAATGCAGGAGACATAAGAGATGTAGGTTCAGTCCCTGGGTTGGGAAGATCCCCTGGAGGAGGACACAGCAACCTACTCCAGTATTCTTGCCTGGAGAATCCCATGGACAGAGGTGCCTGTTAGGTTACAGTCCATAGGGTAGCAAAGGGACGGACACGACTGAAGCAGCTTAGCACACATGCTCACACTCTGTGTTACATATTAAAAATGTCAACATCCTCCAGGGAATTTGTTTAAATTAATACACCATACAGAATATAGGATATAGACTTTATTTATTTTCATTCAAAATTGTACTTTAAAAAATTTTGTCTCCATGAAATATCTGTGTTATGGGATCTAGGAAACCAAATAATCTGAGAAGTTTAGAGACCATAGAATGAAATTTCCAAGGCTATTGTTGAACCCACAGAATTATTCCCAGTCCTTTTATATGGAACCTGGTGGCCTGCATTCTTGGGCCCAATGTATAGAGTTTAACTCTCCACTGAACAGCCCTGAAGAGGTATAAGCTCCTTACTATCCAACCTTCCACTGCTTTATATTGTTACCAGAAACTTCCAAAAAATGCCCTTGTTCATTTCACGAATGAACCCTCTCTTAATTTCTGTTTCTTATGTTACAATATAGTGTTTCTGACTATTTCAAGTAGCCACCAGTTGCTTTATATGGCCTAGTAACATTTAGAATGCATATTAACATCAGAGGCACATTGCAAATCACCTTTTAGGTGGAGTCATTCCTGGGCAGAGACCCACAAATGGCAAATAATTTCCATTTGCCTTCTGATTCTGTTACCTTCAGCATCAAAAGGTAACATTCTAAGTGAATCAGCAGAATGTGGTACCAAACAGGAAAGATTTGGAGTCTGAAACCCAAACACCTGGTTTAGCAACGCAGTGTTATTTATTTCTTAGTTTGTCCTTGGTCAGCTCACATAATCTCTTTGAACCCCAGCTTCCTTATAATAATAATAACTACCTGATAAAAGAAGGTAATGAATGTGAAAGTGCCCGAGACTCTACCACAGTTTATACAATGTAGTTCAGTATTTTGATTTACACCTAGTTTGGGAATGATGATATGTAGGACACTTTCAAGTGCAAGTGATAGTCCAACACAAACTAAGTTATAATAACTTACTGGACAAAGTACAGTCAATTCTTCTATAACCTGACATGCCTTTCTAAAAACCATACGTGAAGTTTATGGACGCCTGAATTGTCTAAACCAGCGCTATCTAACAGAAATATAATGCTAACCACAAATGGGAGCTGCATATGTAATTGTAAAATGTCTACAGAGATGTTAAACAGGTGAAATTAATTTGATAGTGTATTTCATTATATATAATAAATATTATTATTTTTACATATGATCAACATAAAATGTTTTTTACAATCTTTTTTTTTTTTCCTGAATTGTCTAAACCAGCGCTATCTAACAGAAATATAATGCTAACCACAAATGGGAGCTGCATATGTAATTGTAAAATGTCTACAGAGATGTTAAACAGGTGAAATTAATTTGATAGTGTATTTCATTATATATAATAAATATTATTATTTTTACATATGATCAACATAAAATGTTTTTTACAATCTTTTTTTTTTTTTACCAAAAAGGACATGTAAAAGATCAGTTCAATTTATTTATTTATAGCATAGCCACATTTTGAGTAGCCACATGTGGCTAGTGGCAACCATATTGGAATGATGGCCAATATGACTTGGGTCACATGCAGTCCCTTGGAGCAGGAGATGAAGTTCAATGCCCACACTATATGATTGGAGAATGGGGAGCAATGGATGGAAACTAGGGTCTATTTCTTAGAAATGAGAGAATGGAACATGTAGAAACAAAATCACCTTTACCATCATCATCATCATTGTTCCCCTCACAGAATCTCATACCTTCCAAGCAGTTAAAATTCCCCGTTTCCAGACGATTTTAAGCTCACTCACATTTAAATTAATTTTCTTGCTTAGTGAAAAGGTAGCAGTTTCCCAGACAGGGTATTTGACTGGGATTTAGGATGTGGGATTTGGGGCTGACCTCTATTAGATCTATAAACTGTCTGACTCAGCTGGACAAAGTTCTCTGGTCTTCACTCTTCACCTATAATATACAAAGGTTACAATAGCGTCAGTGTTAGTCACTCAGTCGTGCCCGACTCTTTGCGACCCCATGGACTGCAGTCCACCAGGCTCCTCTGTCCATGAGATTTTCCAGGCAAGGATGCTGGAGTGGGTTGCCATTTCCTTCTCCAGGGGATCTTCCCAACCCAGGGATCGAACCTGGGTCTCCTGCACTGCAGGCAGATTCTTTACTGACTGAGCTGCCAGGGAAGCCCACAAAGGTTACCATACATGTCTTCTAAAGTGTTTTCAACTCCAATTTTTAAAAATCAACTTTATTGAGGTATAATTTATATATAATAAAATGTACCCGTTTTGATGTATATGTCAATGAGTTTTTGACAAATTTAACACACTCAAGATACAGAAAGATCCCCATCTTTGAGAATGTTACTTTGTGCTCCTTCCCAGGCAATATTCTGTTGATAGATAGGTAGGTTTTTTCTAGTCTCTGGGTCAAGTAACTTTTATGTGGCAGGTGTATTTTTAATGTTTTAAGAAGCTATCAAACTGTTTTCTAAGTGTCTACATCACTTTATAGCAGCATATGAGGAGGATATGGCAACCCACTCCAGTATTCTTTCCTGGAGAATCTCCATGGACAGATGAGTCTGATGGGCTACAGTCCATGGGGTCACAAAGAGTCAGACACGACTGAGCGATTAAGCACAGCACAGCACATAGCAGCATATATGAAAATAACAGCTATTGCCTGCCCTTGCCAAGATTTGGTTTTGTCAGTCTCTTAATTTTAGCCATTCCAGTGTGTGTAGAGTGGTGTTTTGTTGTGGTTTTGCTTTGCATATCTCCCTGATGACTTGATGATGATAAACTTCTTTCTCTGTGCTTATTAGCCATTTGTACAGCCAATTTTGGGGAAGTCTGTATTCAAATCTTTTAACCATTTTTACAGCTAAGTTGTTTTTTCTTATTCATCAGCTATAGATACAGCAACCTGGAGAAGGAAATGGCTACCCACTCCAATATCCTTGCCTGGAAAATCCCATGGACAGAGGAGCCTGGTGGGCTGCAGTCCATGGGGTCACAGAGTTGGGCACGATTGAGCGACTAACACACGATAGATATAGCAAAGACATTTTTGCCTGTGTCTTGAATTTTATTTTCCTAACGATATGTTTAGAAAAGCAAAGACTTTTACTTTGAGGCCCAGTTTATCAGTATTTTCTTCTATGACTCGTGGGTTTGATGCCTTATTCTAAGAAATCTTTATCAACCCCATTTATCTACCCCAGGGAAGTTTTTTATCCTACACTTTTCTGGTAATTTTATTTAATGAAATTTTAGTTTTATTTTTTACATTTAGACCTATTATCCATTTTGAGTTAATTTTGTGTATAGTATAAGGTAAGAATGGAGACTAATTTTATTTCAAGTGAAGTCAACTTTTCTATTATTTTTATGTTTTCCCCCAGTAAATTATATGCAATGTATATATATGTAAAATATTACTATATATTACAAGTAATATATATATAATAAAATAAGGAGATTGCATATATATGTGTGTGTATGTGTATAAAATCTATGTATCTTCTGTGAAATGTTCACAGCATAGATCATTATTTTTATATTTGTGTCTCTATGTGAAGCACTTTCGGACTGAGAGAGCTGAGCATGGATCTCTTTTCTGAACGCAGTTGTGAGAAATTAGGAGGATAGCCACACATCTGGAGCCTTGACTTCATCTCACATCTCTGCTCAGGTGCTAACCACATGAAGACAGAATGTACTGAAAGTTTTATGTAGAAGCAACTACTAGTCAGACTCCACACATTTGGGTTTCTGGTTATTCTTTCTCTCCTCCTCTCTGCATCTTTCCATTAAAGCTCCCTGTTCCTGTGTCCAGTGTACCGACTTCAAAACACTTTACTCTTCTGCATTGTGGATCTATCATCAAATGTATAGTGCTTTATACACAAGTAAACTAGGGTCCATAAGACTAGAACTAGTCATACTAAACTTGTAAGGGAGACAGTTTTTCTAACTGTAGTAGCCTTGAGAATAATTTATATGTAACTGGGTAATGTATCCTTCATGAGTTAGGCTGTCTCTGGTTTTGAAATGTCCTTGGAAGAAAGAATGTTAAACTGACCCCTTCTGTAACAATTTTGTCATTGTTTGTGTTTATTTTGCACTGGTTTGAGCTGGTGCATTGCTCTAAGCTGTGGCAGATTTGATTTCTTATAGTGCATGCTTAGTCTTTGTTATCCTTCCATTACTTAGTACCCCGTCCTTGACTGCATAATACTGGGAGAACCCTGCCTGCAAATGTGCTTTTGGCAGAATAAGATATCTTCATCTTTGAGGTCACGTTTCAGGCTTTTGTTCAGTCACAAGTTCTGTTTGGATTTATCCTCGGTGTGTCTACTTGAATATTCAAAAAGTCATCAGCTAGTCTAATTTGTTTTTTTTTTAGCCATGTAAAAGACTGATTTGCTTTGACAGGTGGATCAGAAACAGAATTGGAGCTATTTTATCTGGACCTAATTAAACAACCTTCATTACCGGCAGATATATGTTTGTGACTTAAAATTAGCATGATTGGAATTAAAACTCAAAATATAAGGCATTGAATTCAGATATGGTTGGTTTAAAAATAAATTCCATACATTTTAAATGCAGCAAGTCTGGCTTTTAAATATCCCATAGTGACAAATTCCATTTAGTGTTGTGTGTGTGTATGTGTGTGTGTGTGTGTGTGTGTGCACCAATGCATGCATGGCTGTGGCTGTAGATAATAGTAAAGATATAGCTCATATTTCTCATATTTTTTGATCAGTTTCAGAGCAGCATTCTGAATTATGAAACTTTAGCAAAATATTTTTAAAATCTCATCTCTTTCCCTCCAACCCACAAATGTTGAGTTCAGCTTTGAGGATTTTATGTACTTTTCTTTATCCTCAAAGATTATGTTCTCTAATCAAATTATTTCTGTTCATCATTGTCAAGTTTCTGAGATTGTGATTGCTTTTTATTATACATATCCTGATTGTGTGCAGACGTATGTATATCTAGACACAGCGAAACCAGGTTAAAATGTTCTTCTGCATATAACATTTAAAATAATGTTAGTTTTTTCTTATAGTATTTTATTTCCTTAACCTTTTGAGAAATGTTTTTAAAGATTTTGTGTGTTTATATATACACACACTGTACACACATATACAGACACACGTGCATAAAATACTTTTGTAGTTGTACATGCTAAATAATGATAGGAACTTATTAATTATTAAAGTATAAATTCTTGTCTTTCTTTAGACTTTTTGAGGGTTATTATGCACTGAGATATATGAGCCAGATTTTACCTTATGAAGAAAAATAAAAGGTTGAATAAAACATATTGACATTTCTGTTCAATGTTAAGGCAGCTGGAATTATGGTGGATTCCTTTTCCTAACAAACATTAATATGAGAGTCCTGGTGTGATGAGAACTGGATATCAAGAATCTAATCCCTCCCCTTGGCTTCATGCATCAGAAGCCCTCTCCAAATTATTAAAATTCCAGGTCTTTTGTGATACTTCTTGATGCATCATTGTAATTTTAGCTGCTCTAAAATGCAAGCAAGAGCACATCCTTAGTATTTATAGCCTCCTTATGTACCTAACTTTTTTTATAAAATACAAAATAAAGCATTTGTGTTTATCCATGTCCTTTTAAAAATTAGAATTTCCAGATGGTCCCTTCTTTTTCATGCTTTTACGAATCAAGACACCTTTTCCTTCATGTTTGTTACCTTTGCTTGGATTTGTTAAGCCCATGCTTGTTTCTGACGAGGGGTCCAGTTCAGCCACTGCTTCTGCTCCTGACTGATCTTTGATGTAGTTTCTCTTCATGTAAACGAGATCCTAACTCAACATATGCTCAGTGGTAGGAATTGTTTTTATTTGTGTTCCAAGTGGAGTGACTCATTTTTCTCTGCACATTACCACCATCTTTGAGTCCTTCTTGAATCCAAGCAAGTGCATATCTGAACCAAGGTGGCTGGAATTTAACTTGGGAGCCTCAGAATGAGCTACTTGGTCAAATTTGAAATGTTAGGTTCTTATATTTATGTTCTCATTCGTTACAGGCAGCTGTGTCACCTTGGTGCATAGGTTGTACCATTCTATCTTTCTTTCTCCTTAATGCAGTGAGTATGATAACAGCGTCTTTACCCAGGCTTATTGATGTTGTCTGACAACTCCCTGAATTCTGGAAGAAACATCAGAAAACTAATCATATCCAGTAATGTTGGAAAAAGGATTTTCCATGGTTGGCTTACCCATCACTATGTGAATTGTGTGATTGTAAACTTTTATCAGCCTTCCTTTGTCAAAGCCCATCACATCTCATAGTATTCAAAAATGTGATTAATAGTTTCAATTTTTGAGATAGGCAAACAAGTTTGAATCTGAGCCTTGTAATATCCAGGCTTTGTGACCCTGACTAAATTACTTAATGTTTATAAACTTCACCATTCTTACCTATAAAATCAGATAATTATCATCCCTTCTCAGGAAAATAGAGGATATATAAGGGGAGGAGAGCATGGTGATTGGTGGCACAGACATTGGGACTAAATAGCCTACATTCAAGTGCATTCTTCCACTACTTGCCATGTGATTTGGGCCAAATCATTTAATCTTTCAATACTTTGGTTTCATTTGAGAATGTGGATTCTGTTACTAATAGCAGGCACCCATAAAAACTGTGAAGATTAAAGTACTTTAATACTCATAAAGCATTATAACTGTCTCTGGAACATGGAAGGGGTCTCATAGACTCATGCATCAACAAGTATTTGTGAGGTTCCTACCATGTGTAGGTGCTGGAGACACAAAAGTGAACAGAAATCCCTATTCCCTTTAGCTTTCTTTCTAGTGGGTGGAAGAAGACACACAGATATGTAAAGCAAATAAATATAACAAGAGTTATAGAGAAAAAGGAAGTAGAGAGAAAGGATAAGGAGAGAGATGAGTGGGATGCATTTTGTAATAGAAAAGTCAAAGTAGGCTAACTTGGAGGATGTCATTTAAACAACCATGTGAAGGTTGGGAGGCTCATGTCATCTAGGAAAGGCCACATGTAACTTAAAACCCCTCAGCAGGAAGAGACTCAGAATAAGTGGAGGGTGACTGCAGCCATGAAATTAAAAGACGCTTACTCCTTGGAAGAAAAGTTATGACCAACCTGGATAGTATATTCAAAAGCAGAGACATTACTTTGCCGACTAAGGTCCGCCTAGTCAAGGCTATGGTTTTTCCTGTGGTCATGTATGGATGTGAGAGTTGGACTGTGAAGAAAGCTGAGTGCCAAAGACTTGATGCTTTTGAACTGTGGTGTTGGAGAAGACTCTTGAGAGTCCCTTGGACTGCAAAGAGATCCAACCAGTCCATTCTGAAAGAGATCA
>SJYX01002855.1:155339-171094 GCA_006410675.1 Oreotragus oreotragus | reverse complement strand
TGAGAGTTGGACTGTGAAGAAAGCTGAGTGCCAAAGACTTGATGCTTTTGAACTGTGGTGTTGGAGAAGACTCTTGAGAGTCCCTTGGACTGCAAGGAGATCCAACCAGTCCATTCTGAAAGAGATCAACCCTGGGATGTCTTTGGAAGGAATGATGCTAAAGCTGAAACTCCAGTACTTTGGCCACCTCATGCGAAGAGTTGACTCATTGGAAAAGACTCTGATGCTGGGAGGGATTGGGGGCAGGAGGAGAAGGGGATGACCAAGGATGAGATGGCTGGATGGCATCACAGACTCGATGGACGTGAGTCTGAGTGAACTCCGGGAGATGGTGATGGACAGGGAGGCCTGGTGTGCTGCGATTGATGGGGTCGCAAAGAGTCGGACACGACTGAGCGACTGAACTGAACTGAACTGAACTGACAATAGTAAAAGATGAGGTCAGAGAGAAGATAATGGCCAGCTTGGAGGTCTCATGGGCTACATCAGGCATTCAGCATTTACTCTGAGTTGAGGAGAGTTGCTGAAGGGTTTCAACTAAAGAACAACATCATCTGACACATTCTATATAAAACACCATGGCTGTTAAATTTAGGGATGGACCATAGGGAGTCAAGGTAAGAACATGGAGACCAGTTATTACTGTAATAAAACCAGATCAGGCCTGAAGCTTTTTGGGATGAGGATGGTACTGGTGGAGGTAAGGAGAAGTGAGCAGGATGTGGATACATTCTCAAAGTGTTAATGCTGAAATTTTCCATCATCATTGTTAAGTAAGATAATCCATAATGTCCTTGAAACATTGACTGTCTCACAGTAAACTCTTATTAACAGGTAAACTGGTATCAGTCTGAAGTTTCCTTTGCATTTTGATAGGAAACTGAGGCTTCTTAAATGCCTCAGGAGAGTTTAAATGTAATATCAAGAAAGACTTCTTTTGACAGAAAGCTTTGTGAAACCTTGGATTAAATCTAAAGAAATTTGAATTCTACTTTTCTAAATCCTTTCATTTAGGAAACTACTTTTGCAAAGTTTTCTTAGTTGTAGGATCCATCAGTACTCTTGCCTGGAAAATCCATGGACGGAGGAGCCTGGTAGGCTGCAGTCCATGGGGTCGCTAAGAGTCAGACACGACTGAGAGACTTCACTTTCACTTTTCTCTTTCACGCATTGGAGAAGGAAATGGCAACCCACTCCAGTATTCTTGCCTGGAGAATCCCAGGGATGGCGGAACCTGGTGGGCAGGATGTGGATCGCACAGAGTCGGACATGACTGAAGTGACTTAGCAGCAGCAGCAGGATCCATTAGATCAGGAGTAGGTAAACTACAGTCTGGGGGCCAAGTTTAGCCCACCTCCAGTTTTTCTAAATAAAGTTTTATTGGAAACACATCAGGCTTGTTTGTTAAGTATTGTCTAGAGTCCGTCTAGTCAAGGCTATGGTTTTTCCTGTGGTCATGTATGGATGTGAGAGTTGGACTGTGAAGAAGGCTGAGCACTGAAGAATTGATGTTTTTGAACTGTGGTGTTGAAGAAGACTCTTGAGAGTCCCTTGGACAGCAAGGAGATCCAACCAGTCCTTTCTGAAGGAGATCAACACTGGCATTTCCTTGGAAGGAATGATGCTAAAGCTGAAACTCCAGTACTTTGGCCACCTCATGAGAAGAGTTGACTCATTGGAAAAGACTCTGATGCTGGGAGGGATTGGGGGCAGGAGGAGAAGGGGACAACAGAGGATGAGATGGCTGGATGGCATCACTGACTCGATGGACGTGGGTCTGAGTGAACTCCGGGAGATGGTGATAGACAGGGAGGCCTGGCGTGCTGCAATTCATGAGGTCGCAAAGAGTCAGACACGACTGAGTGACTGAACTGAACCGAACTGAGAGAAGATTTTACATTGCAACAACAGACTTCAGTAGTTGCAAATCCTTAAGTATTTACTCTCTAGCCCTTTACAGCAACTGCCTTAGATCATATGTCACTCAGTATCATAAAAAGAGAATTATTATCACTCAGGCCATGAGTCATTTCAGGATTCTTGCTTTGAGAATCCCATGAACATAATGAAAAGGCAAAAAGATAGGACACTGAAAGATGAACTTCCCAGGTTCATAGGTGCCCAAAATGCTACTGGAGATCGGTGGAGAAATAACTCCATAAAGAATGAAGGGATGGAGCCAAAGCAAAACAACACCAAGCTGTGGATGTGACTGGTGATGGAAGTAAAGTCTGATGCTGTAAAGAACATTATTGCATAAGAACATGTAATGTTAGGTCCATGAATCTAGGCAAACTGGAAGTGGTCAAACAAGAGATGGCAAGAATGAACATCAACATTTTAGGAATCAATGAACTAAAATGGACTGAAATAGGTGAATTTAACAGAAATGACCATTATATCTACTACTGTGTGCAAGAATCCCTTAGAAGAAATGGAGTAGCCCTCATAGTCCACAGAAGGGTCCGAAATGCAGTACTTGGATGCAATCTCAAAAACAACAGAATGATCTCTGTTTGTTTCCAAGGCAAACCATTCAATATCATGGTAACCCAAGTCTATGCCCTACACAGTAATGCTGAAGAAGCTGAAGTTGAATCGTTCTATGAAGACCTACAAGATGTTCTAGAACTAACATCCAAAAAAAGATGTTCTTTCAATTATAGGGGACTGGAATGCAAAAGTAGGAAGTCAAGAGCTACCTAGAGGAACAGACAGATTTGGCCTTGGAGTACAAAATGAAGCAGGGCAAAAGCCAACAGAGTTCTACCAAGAAAATGCACTGGTCATAGCAAACACCTGTTTTATGAAGACCTACAAGACCTTTTAGAACTAACACCCACAAAAGATGTCCTTTTCATTATAGGGGACTGGAATGCAAAAGTAGGAAGTCAAGAGCTACCTAGAGGAACAGACAGATTTGGCCTTGGAGTACAAAATGAAGCAGGGCAAAAGCCAACAGAGTTCTACCAAGAAAATGCACTGGTCATAGCAAACACCCTCTTCCAACAACACGAGAGAAGACTCTACACATGGACATCACCAGATGGTCAATACCAAAATCAGATTGATTATATTCTTTGCAGCCAAAGATGGAGAAGCTCTATACAGTCAGAAAAAACAAGACCGGGAGCTGACTGTGGCTCAAACCATGAACTCCTTATTACCAAATTCACACTTAAATTGAAGAAAGTAGGGAAAACTACTAGACCTTTCAGTTATGACTTAAATCAAATCCCTTATGATTATACAGTGGAAGTGAGAAATAGAGTCAAGGGAATACATCTGATAGAGTGCCTGATGAACTGTGGATGGAGGTTCATGACATTGTACAGGAGACAGTGATCAAGACTACCCCCAAGAAAAAGAAATGCAAAAAGGCAAATGGTTGTCTGAGGAGGCCTTACAAATAGCTGTGAAAAGAAGAGAAGCAAAAAACAAAGGAGAAAAGGAAAGATATAAACATCTGAATGCAGAGTTCCAAAGAATAGCAAGAAGAGATAAGAAAGCCTTCCTCAGCAATCAATGCAAAGAAATAGAGGAAAACAACAGAATGGGAAAGACTGGAGATCTCTTCAAGAAAATCAGAGATACCAAAGGAACATTTCATGCCAAGATGGGCTCAATAAAGGAAAGAAATGGTATGGACCTAACAGAAGCAGAAGATATTAAGGAGAGGTGGCAAGAATACACAGAAGAACTATACAAAAGCTCTTCATGACCAAAATATCATGATAGGTGTGATCATTCACCTAGAGCCAGACATCCTGGAATGCAAAATCAAGTGGGCCTTAGGAACCATCACTACAAACAAAACTCGTGGAGATGATGGAATTCCAGTTGAGCTATTTCAAATCCTACACGATGATGCTGTGAAAGTACTGCACTCAATATGCCAGCAAATTGGGAAAACTCAGCAATGGCCAAAGGACTGGTAAAGGTCAGTTTTCCTTCCAATCTCAAAGAAAGACAATGCTGAAGAATCTTCAAACTACTGCACAATTGCACTCATCTCACACACTAGCAATGTAATGCTCAAAATTCTCCAAGCCAAGTTTCAATAGACTGTGAACCATGAACTTCCAGATGTTCAAGCTGGATTTAGAAAAGGCAGAGGAACCAGAGATCAAATTGCCAACATCTGTTGGATCATTGAAAAAGCAAGAGTTGCAGAAAAACACCTACTTCTGCTTTATTGACAATGCCCAAAACTTTGACTGTGTGGTCACAATAAACTGTGGAAAATTCTTCAAGAGATGAGGGTACCAGAACACCTGACCTGCCTCCTGAGAAATCTATATGCAGATCAAGAAGCAACAGTTAGAACTGGATATGGAACAACAGACTGGTTCCAAATTGGGAAAGGAATACGTCAAGGCTGTATATTGTCACCCTACTTATTTAACTTATATGCAGAGTACATCATGAGAAATGCCAGACTGGATGAAGCACAAGCTAGAATAAAGATTGCCAGGAGAAATATTGATAACTTCAGATATGAAAATGACACCACCCTTATGGCAGAAAACAAAGAAGAACTAAAGAGCTTCTTAATGAAAGTGAAAGAGGAGAGTGAAAAAGTTGGCTTAAAATCCAACATTCAGAAAACTAAGATCATGGTATATGGACCCATCACTTCATAGCAAATAGATGGGGAAACAGTGGCTGGCTTTATTTTTCTGGGCTCCAAAATCACTGTAGATGGTGACTGTAGCCATGAAATTGAAAGACACTTTCTCCTTGGAAAAGAAGTTATGACCAACTTAGATAGCATATTAAAAAGAAAAGACATTTCTTTGCCAAGTTCCATCTAGTCAAAGCTGCAGTTTTTCCAGTAGTCATGTATGGATGTGAGTTGGACTATAAAGAAAGCTGAGTGCCGAAAAATTGATGCTTTTGAACTGTGGTGTTGGAGAAGACTCTTGAGAGTCCCTTGGACTGCAAGGAGATCCAACCAGTCCATCCTAATGGAAATCAGTCCTGAATATTCACTTGAGGGACTGATGTTAAATCTGAAACCCCAATACTTTGGCCATCTGCTTCAAAGAACTGACTCCTGGAAAAGACCCTGATGCTTGGAAAGATTGAAGGTGGGAGGAAAAGGGGATGACAGAGGATGAGATGGTTGGATGTCATCACCGACTCAATGGACATGAGATTGAGTAAGGTCTGGGAGTTGGTGATGGACAGGGAAGCCTGATGTGCTGCAATCCATGGGGTCGCAAAGAGTCGGACATGACTGAGTGACTGAACTGTACTGAACTGAACAGAACAGGGCATAATTACGAAAGGACAGAGCACGTAGCAATGAATGAAGGTCCCGAAAGGTACTCATAAATATGATTGTTTTGAAGGATAAGTCCAAGAATTAGAGTACTTTCATTGGAAAGTGACTTCATCTTAATAAGACCTTTTATCTATACATTATAGGCTTCCCTGGTGACACAGTGGTAAACAAAAATCCACCTGCCATTGCAGATGACATCGATTCAATCCCTGCATCAGGAAGATCCCCTGGAGAAGGAAATTACAACCTACTCCATTATTCTTGCCTGGGAAAGCCTGGTGGGCTACAATCCATGTGGTTGCAAAGAGTTGAACATGACCTAACAACTAAACAACAACAAATCTCTGTGTTACCATGCTTCCGGTGACTATCATAACCACTTCACATGCATTAGCTCATTGAAGGCTCACAACAATCATTGGGCAAGATAATAGTATTAATCTTACTCTATAAATGAGAAAATTAGGGCACAGGAGTATAAATGACTTGGCACTGCATTGTTGTGCAGTAGTAGAAGCGGAATGCATAGGCAGTCTAGCTTCAGACGCCATCGTTTTCACCTCTATGATTTACTTCTGTCCAGGCAACTTTTTAGTAGTTGTTTCTTTGCTAGATGCTGTGTGTGTGTATCTTGATTCTTCCAATAGCAGATTCCTAAATGTATCTGTTGAACCTGATCTTGTGAGATTTGCTCAATGCATAGATCATCAACATCTCTGCTTGCTGTTTAAGTTACTGTTCCACAATAGTGCCATTTAGCTGCTGAGGGACAGAAAAAGGAGTGGAAAAATTGCTACATCCCTAATTGTGTTCTTTCCTTTTAAGTTGACGGAATAACAGGAAGTCAATGCCAATTTTGCTGCTTGTTAAGTGTGAAGTTTCAAGGAATAATACAAAATTAAATTTCATATGTTTATGAGTTTATTCAAGCTGAGGGGGTTCTTAACTCTTGAAATTTCAATGCTGGGTTCCTAAAAATGGATATCATTTTCTTTTAAGTAACAGGCCATTTTCAAATAAGATTATATCTGTCAGAAATGAAAATAGTGTATTTTGCTTCATTGTAATCCATTCATTGCTTTAAGGGCTCTGGGTTCCCCAGGGAGCATTTAAAAATCCAAATGATGTCCCTGGTTGCTGTGTTTTGCATTTGTATCTCTGATTTAGTTTATATATAAAAGCACAAGCTGTCTGACAGTCACCTATTGATAACACATTTGAAATGAAGCAGTTCAACTTCTGGCTACAGTCTACAGTAATTTTGTATCAAATCGTTCTTTCCTTCTCACCATCCCGTGGCCTATTTTAGATTATAACATGCAAATAACTGTGTTTTTCTGCTAATTTCACCCATTTTTGGTTTACTGCCATTCTGAAGATGCAGCTGCCACAGATCAGAAGTTGCAAGCAAAGAGGGTGTTGCGGCTGCTCAAAAAACCTTCTTATTCCTGAACCAGATGTCAGACCCCCCAGAGTTTGTCCATTGGCAGAGTCTGATCCAGAGTCTATGGATGTGGCTTCTTGTTTCTCTTTTGTTGAAACTTGTCATTCTTTCTCACACAGAAAATTCATTCCCAACGCAGTGGTCCACATTTCAAGAATTTCCCCCCAAAGACTGAGATTTCAATTGCTCTAAGAAAAGGAATGAAGGGCTGCTGTTTTACATGTATACATTAAACACATGGAAATAAAAGAACTCGCTAATTTCTAGTGTTTTTGTAGATCAAGGGAAAATGCAGGGAAATAATGCCCCTTTCCCTTCCACCACCTTTTTTTAAATGAAACAGTAGATATTGTGCAGAATGATAATGGGGAAAAAGTGCTAGTCTTTCTTACTTTCCTTTCCTTCTTCCCTTTCTTCCTTGTTCCTCTTTATGTCTTTTGTTCCAACAAATAGTTATTGAATGCCTACTATAATAAACTCTGTGGTAGATTCTGAAGATGCAGTTATAAACAAGATGAACAGAATTCATAGCCTGTATAAAAGCTACTGAAAGAAATAGAAAGTCAACAAATAATTAGCAATAAATTATGCACAAAATTATGTGATTATACTAGGTAAATTCTATATAGAAAAAACATAGACTATGGTGGGGAAGCAGGCCTAGACCATGATGGGAGCTTTAGACTGATGAGCAAGGGAGATGCACAGGGAAAGTCCCATGTAAACTGACACTGAAGAGATAAATGGGGGAAGGCAAGGGAGGAGGCATGGACAAAGATGTCCCTGGGAGATGAAGAAAGACATCTGTAAGGAAAGACTGAACAATGACAAAGCAGACTCTGAGATCCTTGTGGGGAGCAGAGGGATGTGAGATGAACCTGGAGAGGTAGTCAAGGGCCATAATTTGCAGTGCCCAGTAGGCATTATTTACAAATCTGAACTTTATCCTAAGAGCAAGGGGAAGCAAGAGAAGGATATAAGAACCCACTATCTGTGTATGTGTGTTTCTGTAAGTGGTCAGAGTTGCAATATTTGTTGGAAATTTCCTATAAGTTTAAGAATATTGCAAAAAAAATCCTGTTGAAATCCCCAATCATTCTCATATAAGATATTATCCTTAATCCTGATCCCATTTCAATATGTCAAAACTAAACATTTCCCATGTCTTTCAAGCCTTCAGAAGTCTCATGAATCATTATGAGTAATTTTGGAGACTGAGTTAGTTGGAACGGGATTCAGAAGGCCCAATGAGTGGACGGGGCTTGGTGTACTGATTTTCAATTCACCTGAATTGGCAAAAACTTTGGGGAATTAGAAAAGGGTAAAGTAGAATTCTGGTGACTCAGCTGGTAAAGAATCCACTTGCAATGCAGGAGACCCTGGTTCCATCGCTGGGTGGGAAAGATTGCCTGGAGAAGGAAATGGCAAACTGCTCCAGTATTCTTGCCTGGGAAATCCCATGGACAGAGGAGCCTGGTGGGCTACAGTCCATGGAGTCACAAAAAGGTCAGCCATGACTTAGCGATTAACCAATAATAAAACAGAGCTGAGTTCAAGAGTTCTTGGAAACTGGTCCTCTTTTCTTGTTGTTGTTGTTGGTTTGTTTTTCCAGTACATTTGAGAACTGAAAGTGTTACAATGGGTTACATTTAAATAATATTTACCCCAGATATTGACTTTCTTTACACAATGAACCAGACTGTCTGTTGGCAGCTTAATACCATTTCCAGTCTTCTATGCACTATCAATGCTGCAAGGGCTTTGAAGCATAAGAACTAAGTTTCTTAGAGTCTCTGCCAGTAGAAATCTGCTGTAGTTCCAATAATGAAAGACATTTGCACAAGAGATGGAAAGCAAAAGAGAATCAGAAACCATCTTGGCTTCTGTGAATCATTGAGTAATGGCAAAGATGAGGTTTGCCCGAGGTTTCTGGGTATGCTCTTGCCATCCCTGAGTACCACTTAGATGCTAGAGACAGCTGAGATCATTGGTGTCAGTTTCCTTACATTTATGCACTTTTTAATATCCTAAATTTTTCTGAGTTTGTGCTACTACTACCGTCTCTGCTTAGACTGTCCTTCTTGTTCTTCTATTAAACCCACACGTATTTTCCAAGATCCAGCTTGAAAATATCTTCTCCTTTTTCACCTTTTTTCTTCCTCATCCTTTTCTCCCCAACAACCCCAGCTAAAATAAACCTCAGCAGCAACTTATATGTATGCCTAACACAAAATTATTATATCACTTCCTGTTTGTTTTATTTTCTATCTTCACTGGATAGTAAACTTTCTGAGGAATAAAACTCATCTTTTTTTGTTGTTGTTGTTATCTCAAGAATTTAGAACTCACTAAATGACCATGGACTTGAAATAGACTGCAACCTATGTGCCCTGTGTATAAAAGAATAGCTAGGAGAACCACTGGAATATTTTTCATTAACGACAAAAAACTTTTCAAATTGATCTAATGCTTCATAAAGTAGCCTAAGGAAAACTTTGACTTTAGTCTTGTCTTGCAAAAAGAAGAAAACTACTAAAGGAATTTTCTTGCTTTTCAAAAACTGATGTTTTGAATATGTATTTCTTTCAAGATATAAAAATGTAACTCCTGCTAAAGCCTTTGGGCATATGTACAGTTATAAATATAACATTAAAATACCAGTATACATCATAATTTAATTGTGTCATACAGTACAGGGAAGGGAAGAGAAGAAAGGACTGGCATACAACTTGCAGTAAAAGCTTCCCATGGATAGTTAGTAATATGGTATTTGAGAAAATAAAACAGAGCATGCGCAATCAGTGAGGAACTTTCTAGCTAATTGCAAGTGCATAGAAGAATAGCAACATGAGGGGCTTGGCATGTCATCTGGTGAAACAATCATACATAAATCTCCCAGTCACAGTCACTGATAAATCCAAGTTGCAGTTTTAGAACCTGAGTCCTGATGAAGTAAGCATAAACAAAAAAGGTGAGCTAAATGACAGAATCTTTGTGCTAACACTCAACACGAAGGTAACTAAATTCTAAATTTTCATGAGTCTCTGGCTCAGTGTGGAATTTTGAGCAAGTTATTCAATACCTGTTGGCCTCAGGTATCTCATCTATCTATGGGGATAACAATGTGTAACTTTTACTTACTTTGCAAGATTGTTTTGTTCTTTTCTTCTGGATATTTACATATTCAGTTCCAGAGCTGACCGCAAGCAAATTTATGTAGTAGAGGAGGCTTTTTTTGGTACTGGTCCATGTCCAAAGTCAGAACTTCATCCTTCTGTCTGATTTTCTCCTCCTACCATGGTTCTTATTCCTAATGGATACTACTATATAGCACAGTAACTGTCCTTTGTGTTATAGGTAGCATTTGCATAACAATTATAATATATGTGAGGATTTACTTTATCCTTAAGACAGCTTTGTGTGTGTATGTATGTGTGTGCTCAGTCGTGTCTGACTCTTTGTGACCCCGTGGATTGTAGCCCACCAGGCTCCTCTGTCCATGGGATTTCCCAGGCAGGAATACTGGAATGAGTTGCCATTTCCTACTCCAGGGGATCTTCCCAACCCAAGGAAAGAAACTGTGTCTCTTGCATTGGCAAGCAGATTCTTTACCACTGTGCATCTGGGAAACCCTAAGACAGCTTTGGGAGATAGTAATTATATAATTCATATTTTATAGACTAGAAAATAGAAATACAGGTAGATGTTAAGAATTTTGCTCAGAACACAGACTCAATAAGTGATATATCCAGATTAGAGATCCAGGAATTTTACTAAATAAAACAAAAAAACAATGCTTTTGAGGAATACATGAAATCCTTGAAAATTTTAATGTTTTGGAATGCAAAAGAATGAACTTAAATAAGAGCTCCTAAGGGATCCATATTCATCTTGTCGTGGTTGAATTTCAAGTCCATAGCAAAGTGCCTCACATGTAGTAGTTTCAAAATAGTAGTGAATGACTAATAGTGAATGAATGAATACTATAATAAATGAGTGTATGATAGATTGGCATGATCTGGTTTGATCTATATCTCTATATATTTATCAACTATCTATAACTCATCATCACTGCATATGGTAATTGCAACCATGAAATTAAAAGTTGCTTACTCCTTGGAAGGAAAGTTGTGACCAACATAGATAGCATATTCAAAAGCAGAGACATTACTTTGCCAACAAAGGTCCATCTAGTCCAGGCTATGGTTTTTCCAGTAGTCGTGTATGGATGTGAGATTTGGACTATAAAGAAAGCTGAGCACTGAAGAATCGATGCCTTTGAACCGTGGTGTTGGAGAAGACTCTTGAGAGTCCCTTGGACTGCAAGGAGATCCAACCAGTCCATCCTAAAGGAGATCAGTGCTGGGTGTTCATTGGAAGGACTGATGTTGAAGCTGAAACTCCAATACTTTGGCCAAATCTTGCAAGGAGTTGACTCATTGGAAACGACCCTAATGCTGGGAAGGATTGGGGGAAGGAGGGGAAGGGAATGACAGAGGATGAGACGGCTGAATGGCATCACCGACTCAATGGACATGGGTTTGAGTAGACTCTGGGAGTTAGTGATGGACAGGGAGGCCTGGCGTGCTGCAGTTCATGGGGTTGCAAAAAGTCCAACATGACTGAGCAACTGAGCTGATAACTCAGATGACTATTATTTCTACTACTGTGGGCAAGAATCCCTTAGAAGAAATGGAGTTGCCATCATAGTCAAGAAAAGAGTCCAACATGCAGTACTTGGATGCAATCTCAAAAAAGACAGAATGATCTCTGTTCATTTCCAAGGCAAACCATTCAATATTGTGGTAATCCAAGTCTATGCCCCAACCAGTAACACTGAAGAAGCTGAAGTTGAACAGTTATATGAAGACCTACAGGACCTTCTAGAACTAACACCCTAAAAAGATGTCCTTTTCATTATAGGGGACTGGAATGCAACAGTAGGAAGTCAAGAAACACCTGGAGTAACAGGCAAATTTGGCCTTGGAATACGGAATGAAGCAGGGCAAAGGCTAATAGAGGTCTGCCAAGAGAACACACTGGTCATAGCAAATGTCCTCTTCCAACAACACAAGAGAAGACTCTATACATGGACATCACCAGATGGTTGAAACTGAAATCAGATTGATTATATTCTTTGCAGCAAAGATGGAGAAGCTCTATAAGTCAGCAAAAACAAGACTGGGAGCTGACTGTGGCTCAGATCATGAACTCCTTATTGCCAAATTCAGACTGAAACTGAAGAAAGTGGGGAAAACCACTAGACCAGTAAGGTATGACCTAAATCAAATCCATTATGACTATACAGTGGAAGGGAGAAATGAATTTAAGGGACTAGATTTGATAGACAGAGTGCCTGATGAACTATTGACAGAGGTTCGGGACACTGTCAGGAGACAGGAATCAAGACCATTCCCAATAAAAAGAAATCCAAAAAGGCAAAAAGGCTGTCTGAGGAGACCTCACAAATAGCTGTGAAAAGAAGAGAAGCGAAAAGCAAAGGAGAAAAAGAAAGATATAACCATTTGAATGCAGAGTTCCAAAGAATAGCAAGGAGAGATAAGAAAGCCTTCCTCAGTGATCAATGCAAAAAAATAGAGGAAAGCAATAGAATGGGAAAGAGTAAAGATCTCTTCAAGAAAATTAGAGATACCAAGGGAACATTTCATGCAAAGATGGGCTCAATAAAGGACAGAAATGGCATGGACCTAACAGAAGCAGAAGATATTGAGAAGAGGTGGTAAGAATACACAGAAGAATTGTACAAAAAAGATCTTCATGACCCAGATAATCACGATGGTGTGATCATTCACCTAGAGCCATACATCCTGGAATGTGAAGGCAAGTGGGCCTTAGGAAGCATCACTACAAACAAAGCTAGTAGAGGTGATGGAATTCCAGTTGAGCTATTGCAAATCCTGAAAAACGATGCTGTGAAAGTGCTGCACCCACTATGCCAGCAAATTTGGAAAACTCAGCAGTACCCACAGGACTGGAAAAAGTCAGCTTTCATTCCAATCCCAAGAAAGGCAATGCCAAATAATGCTCAAACTACTGCACAATTGCCCTCATCCCACACGCTAGTAATGTAATCCTCAAAATTCTGCAAGCCAGGCTTTAGCAATATGTGAACCACAAACATTCAGATGTTCAAGCTGGTTTTAGAAAAGGCAGAGGAACCAGAGATCAAATTGCCAACATCCGCTGGATCATGGAAAAAGTAAGAGAGTTCCAGAAAAACATCTATTTCTGCTTTATTGGCTATGCTAAAGCCTTTGACTGTGTGGATCACAATAAACTGTGGAAAATTCTGAAAAAGATAGGGATACCAGACCACCTGACCTGCCTCTTGAGAAACCTATATGCAGGTCAGGAAGCAACAGTTAGAACTGGACATGGAACAACAGACTGGTTCCAAATAGGAAAAGGAGTACGTCAAGGCTGTATATTGTCACCATGCTTATTTAACTTATATATAGAGTACATCATGAGAAACGCTGTTGAGAGTTCCTATATACCTCTCACCCAGCTTCCCCTAATGTCCACATTCTATACACAAGAGTTTATTTACAAAAGTTAAGAAACCAACACTGGCATATTACCATCAATTAAACTTCAGACTTTACATTTTGCTAGTGTTTCTAAGAATGTCCTTTTTCTGTCCCAGGATCAAATTCAGGACACTATTATATTGAAATGTCACGTGTTAGTCTCCTCTAGTCTGTGACAGTTTCTTAGTCTTTCTTTGTTTGCATGACCTTGACAGTTTTGGAGATTAGCAGTCAGTTATTTTGTACTTCCTTAATTTGGTATTGTCTGATGTTTTCGTTCTGAGTAGACTGGAGGGAAGTAGACTGGAAGACCTTTGAGGGTAGAAAACTACAAAGGTGGGGCTTCACAGGGAGCACTAGTGGAAAAGAACCCGCCTACCAAAGCAGGAGACGTAAGAGATGCAGGTTCAATCACTAGGTTGGGAAGACCCCCTGGAGGAGGGCACAGCAACCCACTCCAGTATTCTTGCCTGGAGAATCCCATGCACAGAGGAGCCTGGTGGGCTACAATCTATAGGGTCGCAGAGTCGGACACGACTGAAGTGACTTGGCAGGGCACGGCACCACAAAAGTGAAATGCTCTTCTTGTCACATTCTGTTATCAACATAACTTATCACTGGTGACACTAATCTTGATCATCTGGTCTAGGTAATATTTGGCAAGTTTTTCCATTGTAAACGTACTCCCCACTCCTCCCCTGCACACTCTGTTCTTTGGAAGAAAGTTACTAAATCCAGTCCAGGTCAAGGGCAGGGAAGGTGGGGGATGGGGAAGAGGGCACTAAAAGCCACCTTCTGGAAGGGAAAGTATCTGTATGAATTATTAAAGTTTCTTCTGTGAAGAGGTTCTTCTCTTCTCATTTATTTATTCCTTCATTTATTTATACCAATATGGGCTCATACATATTTATTTTATATTTAGAGTTATAATCTAATATGGCTGCTTATTTTGTTACTCAAATTGTTCCAGCTTTGATGATCCTTTTTCTAAAGATATTTTTTTCTGATGTGGACCATTTTAAAAGTCTTTCTTGCATTTATTACAATATAGCTTCTGTTCTACATTTTGTTTTTTTTGACTGCAAGGCATGTGGGAATCTTAGCCTCCCCAGCCAGGGATGGAAACTAAACCCCCTGCATTGGAAGATGAAGTCTTAACCACTGGACAGCCAGGGAACTCCCTGATGATCTGTTTTAAGATTTTCAGTTTTAGGGTGTCTCACTTGTCAAAAGGGCTCCACCATACCAGTCTAGCACCACCAAAGAAAAACTGCTTGGCCTGGGACTTAACCTCGTGACACCATTGTATCCTCATGTTGTAATTAGTTAGAGATTTCTGCTCTGCATGGTCAACAACTCACTGAAGTCAGTCTTATAACCCTTCTTCAAGACTACTACTAATGGTCTCAAACCATGATGTGGGGTTCCTAAGGCTATTTCTGAAAAGCAGAAATGTAGTGAAAGTTATAAAGGGTCAAGGCCCTGACATTTCAGCATTTCAAAATGATCTTTGGGAATTCAGGGAGGAAAGGGGGAAATAATGCCCCATGAGATTCCCATTCACTATTCCCTTGATGTCTATTTCAGTAGCAATTGGAGGCTTAAGACAGGTGATGAATTTGGTCCAGAGTGAGGTTAGTTGAGAAGGAAATGAAAACAGAGTTTTAACAGGAAGATTAGTGGACTTTCTACCTCTGGGCAATAAACGTCTGCTTTGGTCCTCGCTAATCATTTTTCCACATGCCTCATGCCATTTGCTTTACTTAGGATGAGTTCTTAGAGCTCCATTAGAGGTGTTCAAATCACTATTTCAAACAGGTTTTTTTTTCTCTCCCAATGCCCTCCTTTTGACCCACTCCCTGTTTTCTAAGTGTGTGCACAGAGAGGACTGGTCAAGGGGGAAACTGTCCTACTTAGGAAGCATGGCCCAATTAAAGAAGGTACAATGGGGAAACCGCTTTAGTGTCCAAATATATAACGCCAGGGCAGAGAAGCCTCTTTAACACCTGCAATAAGAGTGTACAGATTTCATAGCTGGTAGCTTAGGGCCAAGATAATGGGCACCTGATAAATTTGCATGTGAAAAATGATCAGGTATTTAAATGATAATACATCTCTGGATGGGGAAGGAAAACTGTGTGGTTTCCTTTCAGTTCAGTTCAGTCGCTCAGTCGTGTCCGACTCTCTGCGACCCCATGCATCGCAGCCGCCAGGCCTCCCTGTCCATCACCATCTCCCAGACTTCACTCAGACTCACGTCCATCGAGTCCGTGATGCCATCCAGCCATCTCATCCTCGGTCGTCCCCTTCTCCCCCTGCCCCCAATCCCTCCCAGCATCAGAGTCTTTTCCAATGAGTCAACCCTTCGCATGAGGTGGCCAAAGTACTGGAGTTTCAGCTTTAGCATCATTCCTTCCAAAGAAATCCCAGGGTTGATCTCCTTCAGAATGGACTGGTTGGATCTCCTTGCAGT
>SJYX01002855.1:23910-146388 GCA_006410675.1 Oreotragus oreotragus | reverse complement strand
AAAAAAAAAAAGACCTGCTTCTTATTTACACAGCCTAGTACTTTGAAATTTCTCATGGCAGAAAGCAGTACATAACCTTCATGTACGTAACCTATGAATTATCCTTGAAATAAAATGTTTAATTACAGTTGACATTTCTGAACCCATTGCAGGTGGTGCCCATCTGAAGAGTGACATTGTTTACTACACTACAAGGCTCCAGGCCTAGTGTCAGAGATTATAAACCAATTTCCATCCCTGCTTTAATGTGGGTTTAATATCAGAAGAAGAACTTTACTGTGTAAATATTAAACATTTTGTTTAAATATTAAGTACCAAAGGTCTTTTCGTTTTGATTATTAAAACAGGAAGAGCCCCAACTTTGAAAGAGGTGCCTTGTTGTATTAAGAAAATGACTGGTTCTGTATCTCAGGTTAATTATCACTGGCCAGAGAAGTGTATTCAGGCAAAATGTCAGTTGTCTACATGGTGGTTTTTGGTCATTAACTGGCAATAGCTGACCAGCAGTCTGCATCACTAATAATGAGCTTATTAGCAACTGTGCCTTTTCTCTTGCTCTTTACCTAAGAAATGGTCTGATAATAAGTGACCAAAAATGCCGTCTACTTGCTGGATGCAAGTAGAGTAGGATGGAGAATTTTAAGGAAGTGACCCATGAGTGACCCAACTATAGCTTTCATTGGGTTTGATCACCAAACTGCAAAGGAGATAATCTGAAGGGTTGGCAAGAAGAGATGCATGGTGAAACAAATGCCTGTTTGCTCACCGAAGACTAAAATTAAACCAGGAAAGTGGAAATTTATAAATACCTGTCCTGCAGACAAACTCTCAAGACAGATGCAAATTCTCCTCTGAGAGATTCCATCTTCCAAGTAATTGCAATGGAAGCCTCTATGAGAATCACAATTCCTCTCAATTGTGGAAAAATGAGCTGTGTTTTTTATTCTGTAGGACATGAGGTTTGCTAGCTTTGTATCCTTTTTCTTGTGTATTGTCTTAAAATCCTTGAGCAGAACACTCTGCATCTATTAGGCAGGTATGAGAGATCCAGATGTTGCTCTTAAATTGATAGCTGTTGGATCTGTCTTATTGAAGTGTTTATAAGAAGGCAAATAAACTCTGGTTTAGGCTTTTGGTATTCAAATAAATTCAGCACTTCTAAATATGGAAGTGCCTTTAGAATCCTGTCTGAGAGAGATGATGAAACCAGAATCTTGTTAGGGGAATGTTTTAGAGCACAGTGGTTTTGATGGGGAAAGGGACCTCTGTTGACTTTTTCTAGAGCTGTTGAACCTATAAATATTTACATACAGTGGGTTAGATAGTGACATTACAAACTAGCTTATAGAATATGCATCAATTTACCAGTACCTCACAAGCACCTTTGAAAAAATGTTTCAATTATTTAATCAGTTAATATATGTGTACATTAGACATCTGTTTTGTGCCTGGCATTGTGGTGAGCCTTTAGACATTTAAGATATATCTGAAAAGTCAAGATTATTTTACTTTAATTCAATTAGAAAAGTATTTTACGTATTCACCTGTTCAGTGGTAGAAAAATGTTGGTTAGTTAGGTATGATCAGATTTTACAACACCTTAGTAACTAGAGAAAGGAGACAAGTAACAGTACTATACTTGGACTGCATGATTTAGAAAGCCTTACATCACAGTGGTAAGAGGGACTTTTGGTGAAGGAAAAGGCTGGCATTGGAGAGTCTTGTTATAGCAATAATCTAATTTCTCATTTTGCTTCTCAAGATAAGGGGTAAATGTAACATAATAATGTAAAACCTAAAATTCCATTGCCTTTTCCCTATAAATATATGTGTTCATAATAAAAGCAAATACAGATAAAAGAAAAAAAAAAGAATTTAGGGTAATGCAGTGACAATGAGAGTGGACCACTGGCTTTAGAAATTTTTAAATTTGGTGGTTACTAGTAACTCTTTTAAAAGTATGTTTCTTATTATCTTCCTTATATGAGAGGTATCAAAAATATAGCCTCATGGTCAAAGAATGAGTCAAGGATTTTTAAGGGATGCATTGTTCTCTTAGCCAGATTACTGACACTCGGTGTGACTTCAGAGTTTCTGCACCTTCTGGCTTTGCTGCCCCTAGATGGAACATGACCATAGTATGTGATCAAACTATCAGATAAGACATTTTAACAGGTTTTAAGCTTTCCATGTGAAGGATTGTTTGGAATTAAAGGAAATTCTTTTTAAAATGCATGACTTTTTCCTTCCTTTCTGCCCTCCAAGTTGCCCAAAAGGTGGAGTGTAACTTGCATTTCGAATCAAGACGTACACATTGTTAGCTTTTCAGATAACAGTTTGTCTCTTCCTCATTTATGTGTGCCTTTCAAAGATATCCTTTTTGAAAGATGTAGTGTACTGCTTATCGAATTTAGTAGTTTAATCTGATTCCACTTTCAACATCTACTTTAGTGAAATCTTTGAGATCACTGCTTAGTTCAGATTTCTTTAGTCTTACAGTGCTTTTTTTCCAAGTGTGAATATGCTTTAAAATATGAGTAGCTTCTCATGGTTAAGAGTCTTCAGATTTTCTGTTCATTTTCTCTCTTGCTTACTTTTCAGTCAATAAACAATAATTGACTTTTTACATGAAAAGATCTGTGCCATACACACTGAAGATGCACCAAAGTGAAAGACATCTTCATTCTTCTGGGAATTTACACTAAACCTGACACTTAAACGTAGTGACATTGATAAGTGGCACGCGAGTGGTGAAATGCCCATTACACAGCAAGCTTAGGCCCACTGTATAATGTGTCAGGAAACAAAAGCTAAGTCCTCAACTGAATCCTCAGCTGAAGAAGTCATTGAATTGGGGCCTGGAAGAAGGGAGGATTGTGATATAGGGAAAGAGACAGTTCTTACTTCAGGCACTCCTTTTGCAAAAATATCAAGACACCAAAGTTCAAGGTGTGGCCAGGGAAGACCAACTAGGCCTGGAGAGGCCACTCTGATGTCTGGTCTTAGTCCACGCTAGTAAACACAGCTATAGAGAGAAATGTTGAAGAACACTGAAAAATGAAAAGAAAATATAGGAATACTAGTAAATCTCAAGAAGAGAGGAGTAAAGGGGTTTGATCAAGCTAAATGGGCCTGTTGCCTTTTGAATAAATGTAGCTATTTAGAATTTTCCAATGGAATTTCCTTTCTATTCCTCCCTCAGACATTTTTTAGCACCCTGTCTTGTTGTCTCATTCTTTGCTTAGAAGGTTACCTCCTCCAGTTTATGAAAAACAAATGGAGCAATTTTCCCCATTCCTGATTCATATTTCAAGGAACCTGGACAACACATTCCAGTCTCAAAAGTATCATTGATAGGAGTGCTTCCACTTCACTCCTGAGCTCTTTACAAATCATGTTATCCTTTAAGATATTGACATATTAAAACTTATTCAGTGTGAAGTTTCAGGGATATGTTCTTTGGAGATTCTTGAAATAAGAGTCACTTTACAAGAGGCAGAGCATTGTGGTCTTTTTAGGTAATATTACTCTGTAAATACAGATCACCACAATTACCAGTGGGTGCTTATTTTACAAAATGAAAATAATTCAGAGCTTATAGAAGAGAAAAAAAAAAAAAAAGACCTTCATGAGTTCACTTGCAGTTCAGAGAAAAAAAAAAAAAACAAACACACACACTCAAAAACTTAATGTTGATATGAAAGTAGAACAATTTTCCCAAACCAGGACAGATACATTAAAGAGGAAATTATGCTTCACCTAAAGTTGGCTTTTTATAAATGATGTTCTTTCTCACATACCTCTTGGTGAAAGGCATTACTTTTGAATTTATCAGGAGTTATGTGAGATGTGCAGTTTCCGAGACATTTTGACCTGGCTTATGGTTACCAGGATGGTTTAGTAAAATCACTTTTAGTTGTTGTTGTTGTTGTTGTTGTTGTTTTTTAATTTTGTAAGGCTTTGTTGAATATGTTATAGTATTGCTTCGTTTTATGTTTTGGTTGTTTGTCCATGAGGCATGTGGGATCTTAGCTCCCCTACCAGGGATTAAACCCACAACCCCTGCATTGTAAGGCAGATTTTTAATCACTGGACCACCACAGAAGTCTCCATTTTTGATTTTTGATTAGAAGACATACATATGTTCACAGTAGATCTGTTTAATGTTTTGGGGACTAGAATTCCAATGATTGTATATTTCACAGTGAGAAATGTTACCAGGANGTTGTTGTTGTTGTTGTTGTTGTTGTTTTTTAATTTTGTAAGGCTTTGTTGAATATGTTATAGTATTGCTTCGTTTTATGTTTTGGTTGTTTGTCCATGAGGCATGTGGGATCTTAGCTCCCCTACCAGGGATTAAACCCACAACCCCTGCATTGTAAGGCAGATTTTTAATCACTGGACCACCACAGAAGTCTCCATTTTTGATTTTTGATTAGAAGACATACATATGTTCACAGTAGATCTGTTTAATGTTTTGGGGACTAGAATTCCAATGATTGTATATTTCACAGTGAGAAATGTTACCAGGAATCCTCTTACCAGGAATTTTTGAAAAATTAAGGCAATTAAAAAGTAATAAACCTAACTCCCCATCACATCAGTAAAACAGCACAAGTTGTAGTTTATTAATCTTTTTTGTTATCATTCAACTACTTTGGGTTTTATTGAAAGCAAACTTTCTGAGAATATTTTATCTTCTAACTGAACATATAGATATTATTTTAGGATACCAAGTTTTAAGAGTCTAAGACTGACCTGCCAAAAGAACTGTAAAATATAGAAATATTTTCTTGGCTATTTCATTGTTTTTCATGCACTGTGGACAAAAATCAAATTCTTTTTCAGAAATGATTTCATATAGATCCACTTCTGTTCTCCTGACATTTTAAACTTGCTTATGTAAAATTAGTTCATCTTTTTTTATGGAAAGGTATTGAGCATTTCACAAGTCATGATACATCCTCTGGTGTGGAATGATTGTTGAATCAAGTTTCAAAACATGGAAGATGCTAATATAGAGCAGTGGAAGAACTGGGGCAGGTTCATTTGTGGTATAATAACAGAAAGCACCAGACTAACACAGAGGATATACACATGAAAGGGCCTTCCTGTTTCCTGTCTCAATAGGCAAAATCAGCAAAATCTATGTTACCTTTCCTTAGACTTTCTCACATGTGTGTGTGCTCAGTCATGTCCACCCATTGGGACCCCGTGGGCTGTAGCTCACCAGGTTCCTTTGTCCGTGGAATTTTCCATGGATAAAGAATACTGGAGTTGGTTGCCATTTCCTACTCCAGAGTGACTTCCCAACCCGGGGATCGAACGCATGTCTCCTGCATCTCCTGCCTTGCCAGG
Organism: Oreotragus oreotragus; assembly: GCA_006410675.1. NCBI lineage: Eukaryota > Metazoa > Chordata > Mammalia > Artiodactyla > Bovidae > Oreotragus > Oreotragus oreotragus. Next base: position 141,030 of record SJYX01002855.1, on the reverse strand, counting down.
CAGATTCTTTACCCACTGAGCCACCTGGGAAGCTCTGCTTAGACTTTACTGATGATTTAAATTATGTATCAGTAGTTGTTTATAGCAGACTTACAGTTTCTTCCAAGGTACAGAACAAATTGTATCTATCAGGTGAATAGGCAAGAAGGCCAATATCTTTATTTGGCATTAGAAGTAAAGTCTAGCATGAGACAAACTGATAAAATTGTGTGGACTGGTAATTTTTACAACCTACTTACAAGGCAATAATGTATTTTTAAGATACTCAGATATTATGTTATAGAAATCTGAAAGCCAAGGAAGTGGTTCTTAAAGAAAGAAATATAGTCAGAGGTACCTTTCATTTGAAGAAATGCATAGAGAATACCCACTATTAAGAGTTCCTCATAGAATTAATTGCTTGTCCTGTGTATCAATTAAGTCCTATGAATTATACCAAAAGGATTCCTGCATTTTGAAAAAATATGATTAATTATTACATATTTCTAATTCCAAGCAGCACAAACTAGGAAGTTTTCTATTATCTCAAAACTAAACTCCCATATCTGTTTAGCTTCTATGAAAGGTCTGTGAACTGGAAATTACATTTCAACATGTTCAAATTATTCTTGAGGCTTGATCCTAAGGGGTAAATTTTTAGTGCGTGGCATTGAGATTTGACTGTGTAATTCCTATTAATACTAATAACAGTCAATTACTAGTCTCTGGAATGTACCTGAATAATTTCTCCTAAAGANCTGTTAGGTCCAGACCATTTCTTTTCTTTATTGAGCCCATCGTTGCATGAAATGTTCCCTTGGTATCTCTAATTTTCTTGAAGAGATCTCTAGTCTTTCCCATATGTCAGAAAAGAACTCCCCCAGGAAATGACCCTTGTGCTGAGCCCTGCAGCTGACTGTATTCCTGGCAGGGAAAATCAGATTTACTGGCGTGTCCATTCATTTGTTGAGGAAGGAGATGGGTGGCCTTTGGGAAGGCCTTGCTGCATTAATTTTATTTTGTATTTTATCTATTTGATTAGGTAATACACAAGATACAACACTGAAGGAGATGAAAAGGGAATACATTCAGTGAACAGTGAGCGTTCTCCCCTGTTCACCCCTAGTTCCCCTCCCTGACAGCACTTGGTAGCTACCAGTTTCTTGTACATCAGTTCCAGAGAGAGACTTTCAGTGCATGCAAGAATGTGTGTATATATGTGTGTATGCACAGACGTGTGTGTATACACACATGTGCATACGTGTTTATCCTTTAAAAACACATGGACACATATGTACATGGTTTTCTTCACGTACTAACTTTGGAAGGCATTCCATATTAGTACAGACTGAACCGCCCAGTTCTTTTTAAACCACTGCATGTATTCTGTTATGTGACTTATTTAACTAGTCCCCTTCAGTTTTGTGCCAATATAAATAATGCACTGAATATCCTGCATGTGTATCATTGCACACAAGTGGTTTCTGAAGACAGATTATAGAAGTAGAATGGATAAGTCAGAGAATATGTGCATTTAGGGGCCAGATATTGTCACATGGTTCTCCAGAGAGCTCTACTTTAATTGTTGTTTAGTTGCTAAGTCGTGTCCAACTCTTTTGCGACCCCATGGACTGTAGCCTACCGGGCTCTGTCCATGGGATTTCCTAGGCAAGAGTCCTGAAGTGGATTGCCATTTTCTCCTCGAGGGGATCTTCTTGACCCAGGGATCGAACCCAGGTCTCCCTCTTGGCAGGCAGATTCCTTACCACTGAGCCGATGGGGAATCCCCTACATTAATTATAAAATGCTATGTGTAGGATTCTTTACCACTTGGTAACCCTCCCTCGTACCAAATTACCCTCCCACTTGGTAACCAGTCCTCTAAAATCCATGCCACAGTGATCTTCCTGAAAGAATTTGGTGTTAGAACTTCCTGTGTATAATCCTTGTAAGCTCCACATGGTCTTCAATGATAAAGTTTTTATTTTTGAATTTATTTTTATTTATTTGACTGCACCGGGTCTTAGTTGTGGCGTGTGGGATCTAGTTCCCTGACCAGGGATGGACCCAGGCCCCTGCATAGGAGCACAGAGTCATAGCCACTGGACCACCAGGGAAGTCCTGGTCTTCAGGATCGATTTTAAATTTAGCCTAGCCCCTGCCTCTAGCGTCTCCTAGGAGTGTGGGTTCCATCGCTCCCAGCCACTTGCACTCGATGTGTTCCTTCTCCACTGGACACATCGTTCAGTAGTCTGTCTAGCATCCCCTCTCCTGGGTAGTCTTTCCTGACTCCCTTGACTCATGCACAGAACATTGAGCACCACCCTGATCTGGCCTCGTCCATTCCCTGCAGAAGTACTTGTGCATGTGCTGTCTTGTGGCTCGAGCAGATGTCATCCTCCATGACCCACTTGTTCTTCCCTTGGGGCGGTGAGTGCCTGCCCAGGTTACCAACTGTGGCTGCATGCACGGCGGCAGCACCAGGGATCCATTGCTAACTGGCTGGCGGCCTGGGCATAACCTTTAACTCTCTGAACTTTAGTTCTGGCTTCTTTCAGAAAAGGAGGTGAAGCCTGATGGCCTCTCAGGTCTCCTCTGATGCTTGGATCTTATTAATAATTCTGACGGCAACGGGTGCCATTGTTTCTCTCAGAAGAGGAGGTGAAGCCTGATGACCTCTCAGGTCTCCTCTGATGCTCGGATCTTATTAATAATTTTGGCAGCAACACTTCCTCTGATGCTCGGATCTTAACAATAGTTCTGACGGCAACAGGCGCTGTTGTTCACTGAGGACTTGCAAAGTTCCAGGCACTCTTTTGAGCACTTTGTCTGACCCTAAGGGGTTCACTGGAGGGACTGATGCTGAGGCTGAAACTCCAATACTCTGGCCCCCTGATGCGAAGAGCTGACTCATTTGAAAAGACCCTGATGCTGGAAAAGATTGAGGGCAGGAGGAGAAGGGGACAGCAGAAAATGAGATGGTTGGATGGCATCACCGACACAGTGGACATGGGTTTGGGTGGAGTCCGGGAGTTGGTGATGGACAGGGAGGCCTGGTGTGCTGCGATTCGTGGGGTCACAAAGAGTCGGACACGACTGAGGGACTGAACTGAACTGAACTGAATCCTTACATCAACCCTATGAAGATGATGTTATGGTTACTGTCTCCATTTTACAGATAAGAAAACTGAGGCTCAGAGAGTAAACTGGCCACAAGTGATAGCACAGGAAAGAGATTTGAATTCTGGCATTCTGACTGTACCATTCTTAGCTACATAACTGTTTTTACACATTTACACGCATGTGGTTTTGTGTACCCTTTTGGGTCATTAGCAGACTCCATCCCTAGACCTCTCCACGAACCATCCCTGTTCTATAGCTGTGAAGGCCCAAGTTGGAGTGTGGGTAAAAGCTGAGGACAGAGGACTCTACAGTCCCAACCATTTAGGGGTGGTGAATGAAGACCCAGTGGCTAGCTCTCTCCGTGAGCCCCTTGGTCATGCTCATTGAAGACCCTCATAGCTGCTTTTCCTTTAGACTAAGACAGTTCATATTGCTTTCTGCAGTACCTCTCTTTAGAAGGGCTGTGTAGGCCTGAGCCAAAGTCTTCATACATGGATTAAAGTCAGGGCTGGGTGATATCCCTCAGGGACATCCTTTATGGGATTGTAGATGGCAGGCTTGCTTACCTGTTTGTATAAAGCCTTACTGGAGAAAGAGGTGTGTATGGCATTTAAGGAGGAAGAGTAATCTTATATTTGGGATATCTTTCATAAACTAGGATAAATGATATCAAATGAGTTAAGCAGAATATAATAGATTCTGTATCAAAATGTATGATCAACCCTTCTGCTTTCCTGAAAGCAAGTGGGAAAAAACCCTTAGAAGTCTTGATCCCTGATTTTTTTTCTTTTTTAAAGATACTGGTTCCTATTCTTCTTTGAGTCTTTGAGCCAGAGTGGATGGTCTGGCTAGTCAACAGTTATGCCTCGTTCTCCCCTCAGTGTTTGTCACGTAAAGCCAACAGATGTGGCCTCTGGGGTCGCAGGTGTGTTGGGTGAGCCTTGAGTAATTAGTCCATTTTTGAGATTGGTGGGGGGAGCCAGGTCCCCAGGGGCTCCTGCAGCCCCGGGTGGTTGAGCAGGCCGAGCCAGGGGCTCTTGGCACCGGCTGTGGCGTTCCTTCTCTAGGTGGTGCGTTTCTCCCTCTTACACACATGTTCTCTTTTTTTTTTCTGGTTATTTGAACTTGCTCTGAGTCCAGAGGCAAAGGCAGAGGTAAACTCTGGTGCAACACTCTCCACGTGAACAACCATCTCTTTCCTCCTCTCTGCTGGAGCCCCCAGGGCAGGCAGGCAACAGGGCAGTTTCTGAAAGCTTTGCCCAGCTTGACGGATCCCCAGGTGAGCCAGCTCTGGTCTCCTTGTCCCGTCACAAGGATCTGACTCCCAGGTGGTAACCACACCTGTGGCAGCTTACTATGGGCCTTGGCATTTCCCCAGGGAGGAGTTGAAAAGCCACTTACATGTTTGTCTCTTCTCCTGGCAGTAGGGATTCAGCTGCTAGAATTCTTTCAACTTTGTACGTGACCGTGGCTTCCCTTATCATAAAGGAAGGCGTATTATAACTAGCGTACGGCTAAAGCTTTCACTTATGTCCTTGTTTTTTTTTTTTTTTTTTTTTTTTTACTAGGTGAATCTACCTGAGGCTGACTTCAGAGTTCTTCCTTGTGGCTTTTACATTTTTCCTTTTAAAAATAACTTGGACGGATAAAAGATGTGCCATGGCAGGATAGCACCAAAGAGCACCTCAGCGTTTGCCGTGGCCTCCGCGGGACATGGAGTATTCCTTCCCCTGGTGATTCTTAGCACCCTCCTTGGAGACGGACTTGCCTCAGGTAAAGCCACTGCCTGCTGCCTGAGTGTGCGAAGGAAAAGACTCAGTACCATTGTTTTCCCAAAGGCTGGGAGAGGGGATTCTCCGCTTGTGGAGCAGTTAATGGGAAAGCAGAGGGTGGCGCCTTCGGTGCTGGTGCTGATACAGCCGGGAGCCAGTCCTGGGGGGGTGGGGCAGGGGGGCTCCAAGGGACCTAGGGAGACAGCCGGAAGTGGGGGGTGTAGGAGCCTGCCGGGGTGACTTGGCCACCCCCCTCCCCTAGCCGTAGTCACGTGGGGGACCTAGGTGTAGGATTCAGCGTGTGATGTACAGGTAAGGATGCGCGCTTCGGAATCCTCTGCCTGTGTTCAGGGCCCAGTCCTGCTCTCACTAGTTCTGTGACCCAGAGCGAGTCTCTGCTTCTGTAAGCCTCAGGTCCCTCACCTGTGCTGTAATGACAGAGTTGGGTAATAGTGACATAGACCAGGTAGTCCCCAAAGCCTAAAGTATTTACACTTTGAGATATTTGGCCCTTTATGGAGGAGGTTTGCCACCTTACCCCCAGCCCAGAACAAGTGATGCTCACTAAGAATGTGTATGAATGGAGTGGCTGTCAGAGTAAGAAGAAAGAAGGGACTGGGCAGAGCTGGGACGGACCTCAGAGGCTGGGCACTGGCCCAGGGTCGGGCTCACGGCAGCCCTGGGGCCAGAGCCCCGCCCAGTGCCTGGCGCACCAGCACGCGTGCTCTTGCCGGCTCCGCTGGGGAGGCGTCCGGTGTTCCATGGCCGTGTGAGTGCAGAGCTTCTGCCTTCGGCCTGTTTAGCTTCATCGGGCCATCCCTTGAACCCCCCACTTTCTTCCATGGGCTTCGCCCAACCCTCCCATTCCCCACCCCATTTTCCAGCTACCCACACCTTCCAGCTTTCCATTCAGGGTCTGAAATCAATTATCAGGACTGATGGTCCCAGACTGGCTGGATAAAGGGATTATTATTCTCCAGTATGGAAAAATATAAGTCTGTAGTGTGGGCTCAGACTGGGATGGGAAAATTGGCTCTGTTGTTTTCTTTCCTTCCCCCATCTGCAAAGAATCCTTCCTCCTCTGCCATCCCACCACCTCCACCCAGTCTTTTTATTCCCCATAAAACCTATGTACTGGCACTGAGCAGGGTGCGGACAGGGGAAGGGGTTTCACCATTGCTTCGTTCGAGTGCATGAAGTTGTGATATTTTTTCCTCTCTGGAGTGGTTTCTGGTGGAAGGAGGTACCCACAGCTTGGCCTGAAACCCAGAGCACACCTGTATGGCCGAGCCTGCCATGACCGGTGTGTTGGGCAAGCCTGCCAAAAAACCAAGACTCTCAGATAATCTGAAGGCTGATAATCAGGTCAGGAAATGTCTCTTCCTGCATTTCTTCCCTGTTCCTATAGCTGCTCTTAAACACCTGTTCCAGAGGCGTTCTAAATGAGATGCTTGTTACCCAGAGAGCTCCAGTAGATATGTTCATGTGTCCTGGCACAAACATGACTGCAAGGCTCTCACTGGACAGAGGTCAGCAGGCATCCTCTGGAGGTGATTGTCTGCCCAGCCTCTGGTGGTGAATAGCACGAGCATGCCTAGTCTTGGTCGTGCCTGCCCAGGTTTAGAAGAAGAGCATCGTGGAGAGGCGTGTGAGAGTTCTGGGGTGTAAGGCTCTAGGTAGAGTGACGCATGTCATGTCCCTAGTTCAGTCTTCTGTCCTGGTTTCTCTTATCTGCCGCCAGCGACTTGGAGTTACAGTTGGGTTCAGCTTGCCCCGGTCATATCTTTAGCAGAGACAGAGAGAGTTCCTGAAAGTGCCCTTTTTCAGAGTGGCAAAAGGAAGCATGTCTTACTCTTCATACCTGGGCACAACCTGCCGGGGGAGACCAGGTCTGAAAATAAGGCCTGTGCTCATGCTACCCAACTTGCCCTTTGTGCTGGAGAGGAATTAGGATCCCCGCTGTGTCGCAGCCTCTCCCAGGTCTCTTTGCTTGTGACTTTAAGAAACTTGCTGTATGTATGACCTCAGGTAAATCACTTGACCTCTTGGTGTCACCTATAAAACAAATACAGCACTTAAGGATGTTAGGTGGGTGTTGTGTGGACTAATAAAAATGATTGGAAGGCGCTTGACATATAAAGTGCTCTGTGTAATTTTAAATAATAACAACAGCAGATTTGGTATGTGACCTTCTGTTGAGTCACTCTGGGCGGGAGCTTCATGTGGATGACGTCCTCTTCTGTCTTTAAAGAACAAAACTGGAGAGACTTCCCAGGTGGTCTGATGGTCATGCTCCCAGTGCAGGGGGCCTGGGTTTGACCCCTGGTCAGGGAACTAGAGATTCCTCATGCCACAACGAAGACCTGGAGCAGCCAAATAAAGTAAATAAATATTTAAAAAGCAAAACAGAATTGGAGATGGAGAGTCACTTCTTGGATTGAGGATAAGGGGTTGAGAGGAAGTGTCAAACCTGACCAGTTAAGGAAGGATTGATTACGTCCAGAGTTCCTTTCGCCTTCCCTGTTTGCATAGTTGGATGGTCCCAAGCCAGCTGCCTTGCTGACTCATATAAAAAGCTTTTAATTTCCATTCTCTCCCTGTTCTGAGCAATTTTATTGAAAAAACTTATTTTTTTTTCCCCTTTAAGATGTTGCCGTGACACATAATGGCTGTGTTCAAAATCGCACAAGCACCTAAAGCAAGGAAGGCAGAGTGAGAAAACTGGGTGCTTAGTGTTCACTGAAGATGGAAAATGTTGAGAGCTCGGCTCTCGGGGGGATGGTGTGGCTTTGCCCCTTAGCATCACTCTGGCAGAGATGTTGGCAGTTGGCCCTGGCTCACCTCACTGTCTCTGAAGGGACTTGGAGTCAGAGGTAACATACACTGAGCTGGGAAGAGAGGACAGGTAGGGAAGTGATGTGTATGGAGCATCATTTGTGTAGCAGGCTCTGTGTTATCGCATAAAAGTTCTCAGAATGCCCGTGATCTACATGGTCCTTTAACAATTTTACAAATGAGAAACCGAGGCCGAGGGGGTTTAGGCAACTTGCACAGAGGCAGACAGTTGTAGGTGGGGAAGCTGGCTGGGATTTGTACCCAGTCTGTCTGAGTCTGTTGCCCGTGCTCTTGCTAAGTACCGCACTACCTCTGCTGAGCGGCCGGCTTCTCTGAGACCTGTCTCTTGTACTGCTCTCTGTTGGCGTACTCAGATCAGCATCCTTCAGAGGATAACTTTGACAGAGGAAGAGAGACACCGCCTGTTTTCCTTCCCGGGTGAAAGATGCAAGCGCATCTCTGGGCTACCCTGTCTGCCTCTGTGGCTGTTTCTGCTCTTCTCTGCAATGGCCCTTGGTTGTTTGGGTCCCAGTTCAGGCACAGGGTTTGCCAAGGCAGTTCTATTTTTGGAAAGGAACAATAGGGACCACAGCAAACTGTTTGCTAAATGAAGTTCCCAAAACATCCGCAGAGCATCTTCCTGTCAGCTGCCAGCCATACTGAGGCCGTGATGTAATCTCTCCATGGTGTAATTACCTGTGACTATAAAAAGACTTGGGGATTGTGGTAGGAGGCTGGGTGGGTCATTATAGAGCTGGCTGAACCCTGGCATCATGAAAAGACATTGAGAAATTGCCCTCTGCGTGCTGATTGTTGTGCCATGATTAGAACACTGCCAGCGCATGGTATGAGCTTTGCACTGTAACTTTCAAACAAAACAGGCCAGAAGTCTACCAGACTGAACACCTTAGTGGCTCTCCTCTGGGTTAAAGCCTCGTTAAACGCAAATTCCACCTACCAAACAAAGGTTCCCCACTACCCTGGTCCTTAATTACAAGCTTACAGGTTATCCTTACCCACCTCTTTCTGTAAAAGAGGGTCACAGGTGCTAAAAAAAAAAAAAACTGGGTGAGTGCTCAGAGTCTTTAATTGTTCTAGGTAGGTTTGTAGATGAATTCTTTCACCACCTCTCACCGACTGGGAGATTCCTTTCTTCCTCATCACCCCGGCAGCACCTACGAGGGTGTGAGCAGTCCTCCCATTCCAGGTGGCTGATACTGGTGTAGCCAGCTGCCTGGACTATGGCCAGATCAGGAGTGACCTTGGCTGCCTGTGTTCAGCTTTGGGGCCTAGAGGAACGGCAGTGTTTAGCGACGACTCTTCCATGGTGTGGTGTGACTGAAAGGGATGCCTGCTGCTGGATCTCCCTGCCCTGTTTACCCACCTCACCTTAAGCCAACCTACAATTTGAACTCTCCACGAAGAGGATGAATACTGCCTTGGTGCCTCACTGCCTGTATTACCTTGGATAATCTTGCTGACCTCATTGTCGGTATTTCACTAGAATAGGGAAGACAGTAGATAATCTTACTTCATACGATTGTTGTGAGGATTAAATAAGATAATACATATGAAGCACTTAAGGACATTGACTGGCATACAGAGAAGTAATTGCCAAGTGTGAGGACCAGACTCTAGTACCAGTTGATACCAGTCTACACTTTTGACACCACAGCTGATTAGCTCCATTGGAAGCTGCTCCTTGTTTCCTCTGTGTCTCTTGGATTCTTTCGGATTCAATTCAGTGCAGCATCCTGAGTGTATTTAGACACATGCACATGAGTTCTTCCCAGTTCGCATGCCCCTGATTCTCAAATGCCACATGTTGGCATCCCGCACAGGAAGTCAAGCAGAAAAGAGCAGCAGCGGCCCTTTGCAGTGCTGGGGCTGAGGGTCAGCTGGGCCATCTCAGCCAGTCCTTCCCTTCAGTGAGGCTGTCTTGTTGGCATCTCAGAGCTGGGATTCCCTCAAAGCTGCTGGTTGTTAGGAATGTCCAGAGGTTTTTGAAACCTTAACAGAATGAGAATGCCAAAGGCCTGTTCTTCTGGTTTTTGGACTGTGCTGGGTCATCCTGGTGCCTGGGCCTTCTCTAGTTGTGGCCTGCCTTGTTGCGTCTCTTGTTGCCGGGCACGGGCTCTACGGAGTGCATGGGCTCTCTAGCTGTGGCACTCAGGTGTGGCTCCCGGGCGTTAGTTGCCCCACAGCACGTGGGAATCTTAGTTCCCTGACCAGGGATCGAACCCGTGTCCCTTGCATTGCAAGGTGGATTCCTAGCCACTGGACCACCAGGGGAGTTCCCCAAGGGTCTGCTCTTTAAAGAGGTATTTCATCAGCACAGTGATGTGAATGAAGGGTTACATTCTACAGAATTTCTAAACACGTCTAGGAGAATACAAGATGGAATTAAAAATGAAGAACTCTCTTCTCGTCTCTCTGTTTTAGTGGTGCTTTTGCCTCCTCCTCCTTTCCTTAGTTGTGTTTGACAGCATTCCTTTTTGTAAGAGCCTTTTTCCTACCCAGGTTCACTTGTTTCCCTAGAGACAAGGTTTTCCCCCTGTTTTAGCTGCTTTAACTTGTTAGCTTTGCTGGTAGCCAAATCTTTTAAAAGTACAACTGTTTAATCATTCAGAATTCTGGGAAGCAGTGCAGAGAAGATAAACAGATTCTCTTCAAGGTTTATTCTTTGCACAGCGTTTTTTCTTTTCAAATTCACAAAAAGTTTTTTAGCTGTTTAAGCCAAAGAGGGGAAATGTGTTTCAGAAGTTATCACCAAGAACGCCTGCAAGATTATAAAATAATTCTGCTCTGGCCTTTGTTACTCTGAGTAGCCAGTGAGTGACACTTTATATAATACAAATGTCCTGACTATCAGTTCTTCACATTCAGTAGATACAGGTCTCCCTGGGAGAAGGCGGGACCTGTGTATTTATTATCACTGGCTTGAGTTCCAACAGCTCAGCCTTGTTGACTCTGGCAGTGAGAGGCTTAAGAGAATGTCGTTGGGATTGTCATGCGCCAGACAAGGACAGACGTCTGAGCATGGGGAGCCGCCTGTCAATATTTGCCGAGCACCTGTCTCGACACTTAGAGGTGAGGGGCCAACAGGAGAGGAGCCTTGGATGTTTCTGCTTCCCAGTTGGTCTCGTTACTTTGGAGGCCAGATTGCAGAGGACCCAGTACAGCCACACTCAGGCTCCTGATGACAATGCATGCTTGCTCCAGATTGCTGACTGATGGCCTGTGAAGTTAGCTGGTGACATCAGTGGATTGTGTGGCCCTCTGATTTGTCCCGATCATGCAGTGGAACTTGATCTTAGTTCATGTTCTTTCTTCTTGACTTTATAGAAGTTTGCACATAAGCTCCTTGAAGGCAGGGACAGTGCCCTTTGTACTTTGTTATAACCAGGCCAGGGATCGTCCCGGGGAGGTGGGGGTTGGAGGGGTCACTCCCAGTAGGCCTGTGCAGAGTCATGGTCCATCCTGTGTGTGAGGACAGGGAGGACGAGTCCCTGGCCCTGTGAGCAGCAGCAGCCTAATCAGTGGTTCCCTGTAAGACTGTGCCCATCCTTCTTGGGAGTGGAGAAGGATGTGGAAGTGTCTTCATGCTTTAGAGGGTGAATGTAGTGGTGGGGGCGGGGGTCTTCTGAGAGGAAGGGAGTGGGGCTGGGCAAGCCGCCCAGACGAGTTCATCACCCAGTGTGTTAAATTTCAGCCTGAGAGAGAGTCTGTGAACCCAGTGAGGGTTCCCTTGGCTGATGAGGAGGGAGGAGAGGTAGGCTTTCATTACATGTGGGGAGTGAAGTCCTGTGGAATAATGCATGTGCGAACCGTGTTGGCTCTAAACTTAGCCTGACATTGGAGAGGGAGACGGCAGCTGGACCACTTTGGCTTCCCTTCCCCGTCCACAGCTCCCTCTACCTCTGTCCTTAAAGTCAAGGCTGAGAGGACTCCTTATTCCCCTTTCCTTGAGCACTAGAACCTTTAAGCCTGTCTTTACCCTGTTCTTTCAGTGGCTGTATTTCCTGTAGCTAGAAGCCTACTGTCTCCCTTCCCTCCCCTTCTCCCTTCACTTCAATCCTTTAAGATTCAGTTCAAAGTCAGCTCTTCTGAGACAGCACCCATCCCCTTACCACTAGAATGAATAAGGTCTGAGGGAAGGAGAGTTAGGCTACACGTGTATTTGCTGAATGGTATAAGCAGGAGCTCTTGGTCTCAGCCCTTTGTCTTGGGAGGATGTCAGAGAGTTTTCCCTATGAACAGGATTCCGATTCCGAGAGTCTTGACTGTCTTTGATTATTGAAGGGACTGGACAACTCATTAAGGCTTCTGGGAAATTCCTGCCTTGGGGAACCTGAAACCTTTGTATGCAGATCACGATACACAAGCCCTGTGGACTTGTACCAGACCCAACACCCAAGGTTGCCGTGGAACAGATTGGGTTTCGTGTTTTCATAAGCGACATCAACTCATTTAGCAAGTGTGTGTTGATGATAGAAGGCGGGCTGGGGGTGGGGTGGGGCAGCTGCAGATAGGTAATGCCATGGAGGACTTTCAGGAACTGGGTACTGGACTGGCTCTTGGAAGTTGTCACATGTAGTCGGTCCTCACGGTGAGCCCGTGAGAGGCGGGTGGCTGCAGCAGGAGCAGGACTCTACATCAGGAGGAATGCAGACGGGGCGGTTTAGACTCTGATATGTCCACTGTTTCTTGTTGAGCTCCTGCCGAGGGTTGCGATGGTGCCTGCTCCAATTCTGTAAGATGCTCCCCATGGTTGCTATTGCTGCCCTGGAATACCCACTGGCAGGGCTCTGGGCTCAGGTGCGGATGGCTGTGACAGGCCTCTCTGAGGGAGAAGCGTCTACCCGAAGACCTGAGGCAAACGGGAGACAGAAAGGCATAGTCAGGTTAAGGATGCAGTCTTTTGGGCCAGGTGGGCCGATTGGAACCCTAGTTCTGCCACTCGCGTGTTATGTAATTTTCCAGGCGTTTCTCAGTGTCCCTGTGTGTCGCTACATGTGAAATGTCGCACATGCCATGTGGGGTTAGGGTGTGGCCGTCATCACTTTTGTTACGTGATGCCTCCTCGGCCAGCCCGTCGGGGCCAGTCTGGAGGGAGGAGAGGTAGAGAGAGAGAGAGTTTCATGTCTGCTGGGCTCACTGGGCTGTTCCTTCCTTTGGAACTTGCAGCGTCACCTCTGTTGAAACTTTTGAAGTCCGGTATACTCTGTCCTCTAAACTGGTTTGCTGCTTTACCATACTGGTTGAGTGAGTGTTCTCTTTTATTTTGGTGGAGTATGTTTGGAAGCCAGGGTTTCAAAAAAGAAAACAAGTGTAGCCTTAGCCTAAGAGTTCAGAGGTTGGGCTGAACATCACCAGAAGCACAGTTTGGGGGAAGCACCCAGAGGGGTAAGATGCTGCTGGTGGAGGCAGGTAGGTGCTCTTCCTAGCTGAGTTGTCAGAGCAATGGAGGAGGGAGAGGGAGGAGGAATAAGTTTGGTGTTAAAGGTCAAAAGAGTAGAGAAAAAAACAAACACCAGTTAGTTAATGGATTAAGGGTTGAATGAGTCTAAACAAGGAAATGAGGAGGACTGGAAGAGGGTGTTGCTTTTGGTACAAGTCCTTGGAGAAGATAGGGAGGAGAATGGACTCTTTGCCTGTGGGGACTGGAAGGGACTGGCTGAGTGAGGCTGCCCCTCCAGGCCGGCCCCTCATCCTCTGCGTCTGCCCAGCCAGCCCGTGGGAGGCCTGCCTGACAAGAATGACTTATTTCAGCCAGTCTGGTGCACTGCATGGGGTCCCATGTCAGGAATTCCATGGGGAAGATTCCTCATGCTTGAGAAGGGAAGGGAGAAGACGGGAGGAGCAGCTGGCCATGGGCATGCAAGTGTACCCAGGATTGGTCAGTTGGGGTCAGGCCATTGCCTGGAGCTGTTGGGGTGAGGACTCTCCCGTGATTTGATGTGTGCAGGTACAGAGAACCATCGTGCCTTCTAGTAGAGATATGTTTCTGGTTCGGCCACCCGGCATGCAGTTCCTTGACCAGGGATCGAACCCCTGCCGTCTGCAGTGGAGGAGCAGAGTCTTAACCCCTGGATCACCGGGGACGTCCCAGTGTCTCAAATTTCTTACGAGGGACCTTTAGCAGAGGGACCCATTCTCTACGCTGTTGCTCTCAGCACCTCCTTGTCAGGCACTTCAGAAGCTTTGGGGTCCCTCTTGTTCAGAAGTTCTGTTACTGGTAACAGAAAGCCCTGGCCCTGCAGGAATAATTAAGATTGTGAATGATAGGATTAGGTGAGTTAGTACATGTAAAAGTTCTGGGTAAGCCATAAAAGTCTATTCCAGTGGAAAGGATTATTGTAATGCTTTTTTTTTTTTTCCTTTAGAGAGCATCTCTTCTCTGAATTGCTCGAAGCACTTGGTTAACACTAACTGGTTAATCCTTCATCCATCCCTGGACAGAAGGCTGGCTTTTAAATAGCCCACTTTGTATAGATCAAACTAAAGTTTCCAACAGAGCCCCAAATCTTGAATCTAAAGCCCAAATCTGTGGAGTCTAAAGCTTGGATCTCCCAAGTGTGAGACTGCCTCACTCTTGGGAGTCAAGAAGGTGAGAGAAGAAATGGAGGGATCCTTTAAAAATTTTTTTTAATTTCCACTGACATGATCATATCAGACAAGGTGGCTCTAGTCAGGATTTTGAGAAGCCTAGAAATCTTCCTCTTGGAAAGACCCATGTTCCTCTTGGAAAGCCCCAGAGTCCTGCTGGGAATGAGGGCCTGGTGTCAGCTATGGAAGCAGAAGGCTAACCCTGGCACAAGCTAACCCTGGACACAGAGTTCTCTTTAGGCTGTAGTTGGCGGTACCTGAGGCACCAGATTCTGCACCATAGTGCCAGCCCCCGTGGAAAGCCACTTGCCACCCCAACGTGTCCCAGGATGTGTCAGGGCATCCACTGCCTGTGCCTGTTGCCTTCTGTAGGTCCCATGGCAAGGCCCCAGGGAGGCAGGATCAGGTACCTCCCTGAGTGCCTGGCCCAGGGCAGTTTTCCTGCAGAACAAATACTGCAGCCTCCACTGGGCAGGATGGCATCTGGGCAGATCAGAGTCATGACAGCTCTCTAGTCAGGAAGAGGCCTGGGCCCTTTGACTCACCATTGTCCCTTCTGACGTCTGGTCTCAGCAATGTAGAGCTGGCGAAGGGAGGTTTTGTTTTGTTCTCATTGCTAGGTAAGGCCCTCCAGGACCATCCACATATTTCTCCCCAAGTTCGTGCTTTCCAGCCTCTGGTCACAGCTTCAAGGGCAGTTTATGTACTTTCTTGTACAAGGTCTTGAACCTAGAAGTGGGGGAAGACAGGCTGAGTTGGCAAGCTCCTTCCTCCAGGGGCAGCTCCGTGGGCTCTGAGTTGGAAAGCTCCTTCCTCCAGGGGCAGCTCCATGGGCTCCTAGCTTGAAGTTCAGGTCGTTCCGCTGTGCCAGCTAAGACTCACCTGCTTGTGAGAGAAGCAGCCGGCTGGCCCTTGTAGATTATATGCACCATTGGGTCTCAAATTTGAGTGCGTGTTCGAATCCTCTGGGGGGCCTGGATTGCTAGGCCTCACCTCCAGAGTTTCTGATTCGTCAGGTCTAGGGTGAGGCCTGAGGGTCTGTGTTTCTACCAAGTTCTTATGGACTGCTGCTGATGGTCTGGGGACCACACTCTGAGAACCACTGGTTTGCACTTGGGCTGAAAAAGCCCACTTGACCTTTCCAGGGCAAATTTGATAAGATGTGAACAGAGGATTGGAGAGGTCATAAACTGCTGGGGATAGAGGAAGGTCAGAAATAGGATGCTGCGGGTAGACCAGCCTAACTTGAAAACTGAGGAGAGGTTAAATGATTAAGGAAGGTGCTGGCTGACCTCTTTCCTTCCCCAGTCCAGTTCTGGTCTTTTCCAGCTATCCGACAGAGGGAGGGGCCAGGCCTGGGGAGCCCTCCCTCCACTTCCTATTCTGCCCTCTTAAGCAGTGGTAAGCTCTGGAAGTTTGTGTTTTAAGTCTTTCCACAGCTTGAGGTCCCTGGTACGGAGAGCAGGGTGCTGAGCTGGGGACCCAGGCATCAGCCTGTGCACCACCTCTCACTAGCGGTAACCGAAGGCCCCTCGCTTTGCTCAGGGGCAAGCGCTCTCCAGGGCCCTTTGAGCTTGGATGCCCAGCATTCCTTTTTCTGTTTTGGTTGCGCTGGGTCTTCGTTGCTTGAGTGTGGGCTCCTCAGTCTGCGCTGAGCTGAGGCTGCGCTCTAGCTGCGGCGCGTGGGCTTCTCATTCTGGCGGCTTCTTGGTGCAGAGCACAGGCTCCAGGCGCGCGGGCTTCTGTAGCTGTAGCGCCTGGACTTGGTTGCTCTGCTGCGTGTGGATCTTCACGGACCGGGGATTGAGCCTGTGTTCCCTGCTTTGGCAGACGGGTGCTTGCCCACTGCACCACCAGGGAAATCCTACCTGGCATTCTTTAATGCCTTCTCTGATGGCTCCCTCAGCAGGATCAGGAACTTCCGCTTGCTTGTTAACTGTTTTTTATTCTTTAATTTGTGTGAAAACTTCTGTTGCTATTGAACCAGAATCCCACTGAGGGACTGACTGTCTGAAAGTGAAACCAGAGAAGTTCGGAAATTAGAGTAACTTTATTTTTTAGAGTCTCTGGCCTCTAGTTACGCTGTTCCATAAACTGTCCACAGAGGGGTGACTTCACATCATTGTCAGGTGCTGGTCCCGGGACTCCAGATCGTCACTCTCATTGCCAGCAGTGTTTCCCGAATGTCTGAGTTCTCATTTCCAGGTGCCTGGAGATGTCGGCCTCCCTCCCCCACTGCCCGGCACAGGGCTCACGCAGGCCTGTGGAAGTATTGGCAGGTGCGTGGAATAGAGGGGTGCGTCCATGCACCTCCCCTCCTTGGATTTCTCCCTTCTCACTTTGTGTTCATTGCCCTCCTTTGCCCTCCTCTCTCTCCTCCCTCTCTGCTCGCTTTACCCACTCTGCGTTCTGGCGCAGCTGGCCGTCAGTGTCTGTGCACTGTGCGTGGAGGGGTTGGGGTGTGCCTGGGGAGTTCCCAGGGGTCCTACCCTAGCATCTCTGTGAGGAGCACATCCAGGTTCCCTAGTCTTTCCCCTGTTCCCTTCTCTCTTATGCCCACTTTGAGGTAGCTGTGAGTTACAGAATGTTTTCACCATCCTAGGGGAGGTTGCCACTCTTCACATTGAATTGGACTCCGTTTCCTGCCCTCTGTGTTGGCAAGCTGAAGGACTCCTGGCCTGGAGAAAATTAGCATGTCCTGCCTCAGAACCATCATCTGGCCCGTCTCCCTAGCCTCTGTCTCAGCAGGCAAACCAAAGATCTCCCAGCCTTGGCTGACTGTCACTTAGCCGCTCTGATCCTGCCTGGGTGGCTTTCAGGCAGCTCAAGCAGTGACTAGCCTGAGGTCTCCCTGGAAACAGGGGAAGATTGAGGCTGATTTAACTCATTTTAAGTGAAATCACCAGCCTTTTGATGATTCCATTAATTTCCTCCCTTCTGAACACGCTCATGCTAGCAGTAATTGGAAATCCTGACTCTGTTTCTCATTTCCCCCCGTTCCTCTGCTTTAATTTGAGGCAGCTGGATACTGCACTCTGCTTTTTCATTTACTGGAAGAGCAGTTTGAGGATGATTTTAATGACCAGCTTTGACAGTACTTCCAGAAGCCGAGACTGTTGCTGTTCTTCAGTTCACACCCGCTTGGGGACCTCTGGCTCGCTCTCCTTGCTCCTGTAACTCAGCTTTGTTCTTGGTGTGCAGGTGGGAAGGGGGCCCTGTGAGAACGTGGTCTTGTCCCAGGTAGTGTGTACAAGCTTTTCATCATTCAGCATTTGCAGATCTGCGAGGTGTGCCAGGCACTGTCTAGTTACTGACCGTTTCCCTGCCTCCTCTTCCCTGCCCTGGTGGAAGCAGAGGCCTGAGCCTGTGAGGGTCCAGCAGAGCTTGTGACTAACCACAGACATTGGAAATTGTCTCTAAGGCTTTCTCTGTGTGTTTGTATGATAGGGATGCCTATTTCAGTTTTTTCTTTCTTGGCTCTAAAGAGAAAAAAATAATATGAATCACCTCCCAAGATGAGAGAAATAATGGTTGTTTCCTGCTGTTGGCAGCTGACAAAATGTAAAGCGCTTTCTTGTGTATCATGTCATTCTGGTGTCCTCTCATGACTTATCAAAGCCAGTAGAGGATAAAGCTGGTTTTGAACCCAGGTCCTCCCTTTGCAAGTGAAATACTTTTTGTACTACATTGTGTGTGTGTGTGTGTGTTTAACACTGACTTTCCAATGTCATTGTCTTTAGCAAATCAACCACTTGAGTGTTAAACTATTATGTATGCACTGGGCCTTCTGCCAGAAGCTGAAGTCCTCCCAGTCTAATTGGGGGAAAAGATAAGATAGAATGCATCTTCATTCCCTTGAGCGGTTCAGGTACTGAGTGCTATTAGAATGAAGAGAATTAAGCCTGACATCATCCAGCAAGGCTTCCGGAGAGCTGAGACTTCACGCTGGGCCTGGTGGAAAGGCAGGATCCAAACCAAGGAGAGCTGGAAAGGGGAGTTTGGCATTTGGCCGCCTGAGATTCTGGGATGCAGAAATGGTGATGAGGTTTTAGTCCTTCATCAGACTGAGACAACTAACATCCTCTGGGTGATGCTTCCCCAGCTTTCCTGTGCTTTTAAAATCAGGTTCACACACCCCAGCCCACAAAGAACCATTCAGTTTGTCTGGAGTGCAGTCCAGCAATCTGCATTCAAGTTTTTAAAAAATAATATCAGTCTCCCCTCCCTTCAGTTCTCTTTCCTGAACAGAAGAAAACAAGGGTGCAGCTTTCATTTGTTGCAGAGGCGGTGAGGTTTGCCACACTTTGAGAAACACTGTACCCTAAGCAAGTGCCCTCTCCGCTGCAGGAAGCGTTCGGGGTTAAGAATCTGGGTTTTGACATCATAGAAGCCCCACTCCTGAGGACTAAGTGTTCAGGATAACTAAGGAATAAAGGGAGGCATGATATTAACTGATACAAGTTTAAGGTGACTCTGATAGCCACTGGGTCAGTCGGGGTGCTCTCTTGAAGGCACGTAGGTGGTGGGGGCATTGAGGCTGAGGACCTTTAAACAGTTCATGCTCGGGACTTAACTGCCTGTGCCTCTGACTCTTAAGAAAAGCATTTTTATAGATGCTGTGTGGTAGCTTAGCTTTCAGGTGGATGTCGGGGGTAGAAGCAGTCAGGGATCAGTCAGTGGGTGGGTGGAAGGTGGTCTGGGATTCAGGGTCGTTTACACTGAGAGCCCTGGAAAAGGTAACACTGTGTCTTCCATAGGAGTTGGCAGTCTTGGTGAATCTTATGATTTTTCTGTCAGTATTTTGGTACCAAATAGGACCTAGGGGGGCTGTGAAGATTAGAAAACTTACCAAGTTACTAAACACCCTGTTAGGAATTAACATGTCTTGGGATTTCCTTGTTGGTACAGTGGTTAAGACTCTGCGCTTCCATTGCAGGGGCCCTGGGTTCCATCTTTGGTTGGGGAGCTAAGATCCCACATGCCTAGGGGTATGGCCCAAAAGAATGATATGTCTTAGTTTGGGGGTGTTGTAAAATACCTATAGTAAATGTGTGATATGTTTCAACTAATAGCCACTTTAAATCTGTTATCCCATTCTTAGTCAATGAAAAATTTCAAATACTAAAAAAATGGAGACGAATATCCCTGGATACTTGCCCCCCAGATTTCATATTTTGCCTCATTTGCTTTACATGTTTTTCTGCAGAGATATAGCCAGTATCCTAAATCAGTGTGTATCCTTCTAACCATGCCTCTTGTGTTTTTACATACTTACATGTGCATTTACATCTAGTTTTTTAAAGGGCCCTCAATCTGTGGAAGTCGGATTTCATTTATTTATTTATTTGCACTTGGTATATTACAAGTTTTACATACTTACTCATGCATTCCTAAGTGATACAGAATATTGTTTTGTGTTTTAAAGTGTGTGTAATCTTCTGTAGCTTTTTTTTCACTCAACATTGTTTTTGAGGTTTAGCCATGTTGATAAATTTGTTTTACCTATGGTATAGCATTCCATTTTTAGTTGGAATTCTGATATACTGTTAATATACCAGAATATCTGTAACCATTCTCTCATTAATGGACATATAGGTGACAAGTTTTTCATTGTTAAAAACAATACTGCAAGGAACATCCTTGTACATGTGTCCTATACATGTATATAAGGTTTCTCTGACATACACATCTAGCGATAGAGTTGCTCTGTTGTTAGAAATGTTCAACTTTCTGTGTATTACCAAGTAGCTTTCCAAAGTAGTTGTTTGAGTTTTCACCACTAGTGATGCATATGAAAATTCATAGTTCTGCCCTGGTGGCTCAGATGACAAAGAATCCACCTGCAATGCAGGAGACCTGGGTCCAGTCCCTGGGTTGGCAAGAGCCCCTGGAGGAGGGCATGGCAACCCACTTCAGTATTCTTGTCTGAAGAATCCCATGGACAGAGGAGCCTGGCAGGTTGCAAAGAGTCAGACACAACTGAGTGACTAAGCACAGCACCATATGTTTTGCAACAGCTAGTATTGTTAGATATTAATTTTTGCCAATCTGATGGACATAAAACTCTCTTGAGTTTTATATTTCTTTGACTATCTTCTAGTTTGCAGATTATTTTAACTTTTATCTATGGCAGTGGTTCTGAAGGGTCATTGGGGTCTTTTCAGGCGATTGACAAGTTGAAACAGTTTTCATATTACTGCTAAGATACTGTTTGCCTTTTTTGCACTCATTCTTTCACAGATGTGTAGTGGAGTTTCAGAGACTACATGATATGTGTTGACACAATCACTGTGATTTTATTATTTTTAAATGAATTTATAAATTAGTAATGAAAATTACTTCTGTTTTCAGCAGTGGTGTGTGTTGATAGATGTAACACAGAGACAACTTTGAGGAGTCTCAATAATTTTTGATAGTGTGAGGGGGCCTTGAGAACAGAGTGGAGAGCCACTGCTCCTTTACTCGTACTTTTTTTTTTTCTGAAATGGGTTTTCTTTGACTTTCTTAAGAAACTCTCTTCAAATTTCATAAAAGATGGGCTCATCTTTCCTTCTAGAAGCTTTTTTAAGTTTCTTTCTTTCTTTACGGCTGCTCTAGGTCTTCCTTGCTGAGCAGGCCTTCTCTAGTTGCGGTGCACGGCTTCTCTTGCTATGGAGCAGGGGCTCTGTGGCGGGGCCTCGGTACTTGTGGTGCGCGGGCTTAGTTGCCCCGCGGCTTGTGAACTCTTCCGGGGCCCCAGGGATTAAGCTGGCGTCTGCTGCTTTGGCAGGTGGACTCGCCACCAGACCACCGCGGAAGTCTTTCTTCCAGAAGTTTACTAGTGCACTTTTGTGGATGCTGTCTGCCGTTTCCCAGGCCCTTCAGCCACTTAATTTTATACCTTCTTAGAACATTTGTAGAGCCTTAGTAGAACGTTTTCCATGCCTTTTTTTATAGCAGAATTTTTTGGAGCTTTTTGGGGTGAGGGGAGCAGTGTGGATGGAAGGATAGGCAGAGATTTAGTCACCTTTCCCAGATCCTTTAAGAGAGGGTCCTAGCATTCTGCCGGTTATTGCCATGTCTCCTTGAGATGCTGGTGCACTGTGATTTTGGATCCTTGTGTTCATTAGTTCATCACAACTTGCTGTCCAGGGACCAGAACTCACCAGTGACAGGGATTCTGGAAGCGCCTCCCCTCTCTAAAGCTCCCATTTCCCCTTGGACGTTTGAGTTCCTTTTAGAGAAAGAACCAGGAAGATCTATTCTTCCTGGTTGTGTCCGGGCGGGCTGGCTGGGCATGGTGGTGGGGGCAGTGTGCAGGCAGGCAGCTGCCAGGTTAACTACAGCTGGGGCATAAATGGTAGCCCCCTTTTAAGGGGAAAAAAAAAAAAATTACTGCTAACATCCAAGGCCTCACCTTTTACTAGACTCTTAACTGGTTTCTCTGTTTCCAGTATATTCCTTACCTCCTTCCCCTCAAATCTGTCTTCTACCCTGCAGGCAGCTTAACTCAAAATCTCAGACTTAGCATGATTCTTCTCCCCTTAAAACAAAAACAAACCCAAAGCTTGCTGTGAGGCTGCTAGTAAGGTCTGTACCCTCACCTGTGCAGTCTTTCCAGCCACTTCCCTAGCCTGTGCTCTGTCCGGGAAACGCCACTGGGCGTTTATTCCCATGACACACCATCAAATGTGCCCCCAGTGCCTCGCAGATACTGTTCCCTCCACCTCAGATGCTGCTTTTGACTGCCGACCTTTTCAGTAAAGCAACACCATAAATTATATTATTTACCCCTTAGTTATGTTCTAGAAGTGTTTGTATGCTCTCCATGTGTCAGGGGAGAGCTTATTTGACTCTCAGGCAGGCTCCACAAAACTTGAATACGAATTCTAAGAAGATGATCCCTTTCATCTTTCATCCCCACTAACTCAGCCTTTCCAATTAAAATGAAGACTTGGAATTGACCTCTTAGTCTTTGTTGCACTTGTGGCTTTTCTGGGGGACAGCTGCTCCATCTCCTTCCCTTCCCGCAAGTTCCTTCCCCATAAATTGTTTACTGCATTGAATCCTGTCACTTTGCACCCTGGTTCTTTAGTAACCGCAAGTGAAGGGGATTTCTTTTTTGTGGTTAAGGAGCTGATGTAGACATCCTAATAAATTGTCTTCCAGTATGTCTTACTTGCAAGGGCGGGAATGTGCTGAACAGACAAACGAAAGCACCTAGTCCCCCACAGTTATTACTTGTTTTGAAAAATATAATAAACTGACATTTATTTCAAATTGACTAGCGTATTTTGAAAATGCTGTGTGAGTTATATGTATGGATAACGCTGCCAGCGGAAAGGCGCTGCGCAGGGAAGGGATTGTGGATGGCGTTGTGTTTCCCATTTAGCCACACTCAGACTCCTGCTTCCCCTTCAGCAGCTGAAAAAAAGAAAATTTCACAAAATCTGGAAATCTGTTAGAGATGCAGATTAGATTAACTTCTTTTCTGAAAGAGCAGGAATCCACATGGTTCTAGAGAAAGGGGGCTTCCGCACGATCGCCTGCAGGCCTGTGTGCTTGCTGCAGGAGGTTGGGGTGGGGACCTAAGAAGGGGCTGCAAGTCAGAGACTCTGAGCTTGCAGGAGCCTTCTTCACATCATTATTGTGTCTGAAAGACTTGACTTTCTTTGACAGCTTGTTTATGGCCCTTTCATTGGTTCTTGAGAATGGTCACTAGGTGGATTGGGAAAGTAAGAAGCAGAAGGAGACAAGTTATTCTTTGCTCTGTTGCTGATGAGGGCAAAGCTAGGATTGATCTGTTGAACGCTGCCTCCTGGTTCATGCAAACAGTCCATATGGGCATGAATTCTCAAGTTCAGGGAGAAGGGGCTTATCCCAAAGTGAGGTCTGAACACACAGATGCTGGTTGCTGGGTATGAAAACATTAGGCCTTTATATGGACATGGACCTAGTGGTTTCCTTTGTGGGTGATGCTTTTCTTTCTTCTTACTTGAAGAGTACTGCTAATGTTGCTGTACTGTTTGATTAGCGGTAGTTATAAAGATGAAAGATGAGGACTAGTTAGGTAAGCCTTGCAGATCAAGCAAAATGATATGAATTCTCTCCTCCTAACCCAGTTTGCTTGTGCACCCTCCCCTGAAATGCAGACAGTCTGGAATATGTGAGAAAAGGATCCTTAAGATCATACCTAATGTATAAAATACAAAACGTACTGCCCTCCCCTGAAATGGAGACACTCTGGAATATGTGAGAAAATAATCCTTAAGATCAAACCTAATGTATAAAATACAAAACATACCGACTGGCCCATTAAAAAAAAAAAGAAGAATGTGATTATTGCAAAAGGATTTTACCATTCTCCAAAGGAAATGGCAACCTGTTCCAGTATTCTTGCTGGGAAAATTCCGTGGACAGAGGAGCCCAGCAGTCTGTAGTCCATGGGGTTGCAAGGAGTCAGACACGACTTAGTGACTAAGCAACTCCTCCAAAGGAGTTACCATAGTTGTTTTGCGTGCTGCAGCTTGTAGGAGCTCAGTTCCCTGACTGGGGATCAAACCTGAGCCCTGTCAGTGAAAGCACCCAATCCTAACCACTGGACCACCTGAGAATTCCCTGGGCAGTTGCTTTCAAGTGGAAGTATCTCTGGCGGGTGTGAAATACTGCGTTAGCACCCAGCTTGACGGGGTCACATCTGCTGCTAAAGGAGTCCAGGAAGAGAAGGAGGAGACGGGGAGCTTCCATGGCACCTTGGCAGAATGAAATGAGGCATTAGGTAGGGCCACCAACTCTGAGAACTGCTGCGCTCTACATCTGGCCATGAGGATTTGCCTCCTTCCCCCTCCCACCCACCACCCCACCGTGGCTTGTCTCTCCTGCTCCTGCACAGCAGGCTTCTTTGCCAAGGATGAAGAGCTTGGATGTCAAATTCTTTCTCTCTGCCCTTGGCAAGGCAGGCTGTTATATTTGTTTTTTAAAGAAGCCTTTTTGCACTTGGGGAATTTTTTTCTTTTCTCTTATGGGAAGTTGCTTCATCATTTCCCAAAAATATACCGCACCTCTTGTTTAAACAGGGTGCCCTTGAAGAGCTTTGGAGCCTGAAGCGGGATGGGGGTGTTGTGAAATCTTTTGTTTGACACTTTGATGAGAGCTGGAATGCTGGCTGTCTGCAGGCAGAAGTGTCAGGATTTGCCAGGACTGGGTCCAGGAGTGGGGTGTTGAGGGGGAGAGACTCCCTGAGATGTAAGAACTAGAGTCTTGTAAGCATTTAAACAGTCCATGTTGTAAGCGGTATCAGCCCTTCTGGGCACAGACTCTGTCACGTTTTTGTCCAGTGCCTTCAGTGTGCCCAGGCTGGTGAACGTGGATTCGCTTTTCTTTTGAGATGCTCATAGTACCCTGGAGAGGCAAGACCAACTCACACATAGCAACAGTGAACAAAACGGTAGTAACTGTGGGCTAAATTGTGAAGTCGTGGGCACTTCATTTCAGAGAAAGGGAATTCCTACAGAAGAGAGCACAAGAGAGCATTCCTACAGGCCTTGCACTGTGTGGGGTGTTAAGCTAATGGCGGGTAAGAAAGGACAATTGAGAGGGGAAGAAAACCCAGCAGGCTGACCTGAGGCCATGAATGTGAGTGAGTAAGCCCAATGGTGGGGGCAGCCTAGGGGGACTTGACGTCGGAGAAACAGGACAGACGAAACTGTGGAGAGCCTGGCACACCCAGGAGGAGCATGTAGACTGCAGAGAGGAACGGGCAGCCGTTCCCAGGTTCTGAGAAGAGAGCAGCAGCATTAGGAAGAACGCGGCTTTGGGGAATACTGGCTCACCAGAGTAAGCTAGAGTATGCCTTCAGGTGGGCAGGAGGAGAACCTCAGCTCCGTCCACAGCTCTTGGGAGGAAGTCGAACTTGGGTCCTTGGAGAGAGGGATGGCCCAGTACACGGCTCTGTCTTGGGTGAGCATAGTCGCGCAGTGCCCGTGGCCTGTGGCCCCCTGCAGCTCCCCCTGGCAGGGCACAGCAGCTCAGGCCACGAGGTTGGTGCTGGCTGGGTAGGAGCAGGTGTTAGGTGCCAGCTTGAGCTAGGCTTTGACCAGGGCCCCTGTGGAGGTGTTGCGCCCAGGTGGGCCCAGTGGAGCCCGGCATGCGGTGCGGTGGGCCCCATGCTGCTCGTTTTAGGCTGGGATTGGCCAGGGGTGATCGCTCAGATCCAGACAACTCGGGTCACCTCGTGCCTCATCAGGAGTCGGGGTGCACCCTTGCCCTCCACCCCTTCACAATTGTAAATAAGGAATTCGGGTAGCTTTGGACTACAAACAATACCCAAGAGGATCAGTCAGAAAGTACTCTTCTTAATAGACTACTAGTAGCTGCTGTTTATAGAAACTGAAAATTGAGAAAATAAATTATTGTTGAGGGAGATTGGGTCAGTGGGGATAAACACATCATCACAAGATCTAAGTTCCGGTAGAAAGAGGGAAGAGTAAATGATTGCCAAGGGAAGTACTGCCTAGTTTGCCTAAGTCAGGAACATAGTGACAGTTTCCATACCAGCCGCTGGGCCTGGGCGAGGTCTGCCCCTCCCAGCTGACCCACCCCAAGCTCCCTGGCACGGACCCAGAGCATGTCCAGG
Organism: Oreotragus oreotragus; assembly: GCA_006410675.1. NCBI lineage: Eukaryota > Metazoa > Chordata > Mammalia > Artiodactyla > Bovidae > Oreotragus > Oreotragus oreotragus. The sequence continues at coordinate 115,098 of SJYX01002855.1, read as the reverse complement.
GCAGGCATCAGGTTTGGAACCCTGGGAAGTGAGTGGCTCCTCTTTGGGGAAGCCTGTCACCAGGGCAGGGTGTAGGCCAGCAGAGGCTCGGCTGGCACTGGTGGTATGGGCCCTGGTTCAGGAGAGGGACGAGGGCTTAGCCTGAAGCCTCGAGGCTTCACTTTTGACCTCATGTTGCTGCTTTTAAAGACCAGTGCTTCCCCCGCCCCCCGCTTTTTTTGTGTGTGTGAAAACTAAGGCCCCAGACACTGTTCAGATTGCTGGTAGATAAACGCTAAAACCATTCTGAGTAATCGCCTTTTTTTTAAACAGTTGAGTAACAGAGTAGTCCATAAAACAAGATTTGACTTTAATGGGCCAGCCCACATTTGCAGAAGGCCCAGCTGTCTTTGGACTTCCCAGGTGGCGCTAGTGGTAAAGAACCTAATGCAGGAGACCTAAGAGACGTGGATTTGATCCCTGGGTTGGTAAGATCCCCTGGAGGAGGGCATGGCAGCCCATTCCAGTGTTCTTGCCTGGAGAATCCCATGGACAGAGAAGCCTGGCGGGCTGCAGTCCATAAGGGTCACAAAGAGTCAGACACGACTGAAGCAACTTAACACACACACAGCTCTCTTTTTTTGTTGTTTTTTTTTTAATGCTTCATTTTATTTATTTTTAATTAATTATTTTACTTTACAATATTATATTGGTTTTGCCATACATTGACATGAATCCACCATGGGTGTACACGTATTCCTCATCCTGAACCCTCCTCCTACCTCCCTCCCCATCCCATCCCTCTGGGTCATCCCAGTGCACCAGCCCTAAGCACCGTGTATCATGCATCAAACCTGGACTGGCGATTCGTTTCACATATGATATTATACATGTTTCAGTGCCATTCTCCCAAGTCATCCCACCCTTGCCCTCTCCCCCAGAGTCCAAAAGACTGTTCTATACATCTGTGTTTCTTTTGCTGTCTTGCATACAGTTATTGTTACCATCTTTCTAAATTCCATATATATGCATTAGTATACTGTATTGGTGTTTTTCTTTCTGGCTTACTTCACTCTGTATAATAGGCTCCAGTTTCATCCACCTCATTAGAACTGACTCAAATGTATGCTTTTTAATGGCTGAGTAATACTCCATTGTGTATATGTACCACAGCTTTCTTATCCATTCATCTACTGAGGGACATCTAGGTTTCTTCCATGTCCTGGCTATCATAAACAGTGCTGAACATTGGGGTACACGTATCTCTTTCAATTCTGGTTTCCTCAGTGTGTAAGCCCAGCAGTGGGATTGCTGGGTCATGTGGCAGTTCTATTTCCAGTTTATTAAGGAACCTCCACACTGTTCTCCATTGTGGCTGTACTAGTTTGCATTCCCACCAACAGTGTAAGAGGGTTCCCTTTTCTCCACACCCTCTCCAGCATTTATTGCTTGTAGACTTTTGGATAGCAGCCATTCTGACTGGCGTGAAATGGTACCTCATTGTGGTTTTGATTTGCATTTCTCTGATAATGAGTGATGTTGAACATCTTTGCATACGTTTGTTATCCATCTGTATGTCTTCTTTGGAGAAATGTCTGTTTAGTTCTTTGGCCCACTTTTTGATTGGGTCATTTATTTTTCTGGAATTGAGCTGCAGGAGTTGCTTGTATATTTTTGAAATTAATTCTTTGTCCATTACTTCGTTTGCTATCGTTTTCTCCCATTCTGAAGGCTGCCTTTTCATCTTGCTTATAGTTTCCTTTGTTGTGCAGAAGCTTTTAATTTTAATTAGATCCCATTTGTTTATTTTTGCTTTTATTTCCAATATTCTGGGAGGTGGGTCATAGAGGATCTTGCCGTGGTTTATGTCGGAGAGTGTTTTGCCTATATTTTCCTCTAGGAGTTTTATAGTTTCTGGTCTTACATTTAGATCTTTAATCCATTTTGAGTTTATTTTTGTGTATGGTGTTAGAAAGTGTTCTAGTTTCATTCTTTTACAAGTGGTTGACCAATTTTCCCAGCACCACTTGTTAAAGAACTTGTCTTTTCTCCATTGTATATTCTTGCCTCCTTTGTCAAAGATAAGGTGTCCTTAAGTGCATGGATTTATCTCTGGGCTTTCTGTTTTGTTCCATTGATCTATATTTCTGTCTTTGTGCTAGTACCATACTGTCTTGATGACTGTGGCTTTGTAGCAGAGCCTGAAGTCAGGCAGGTTGATTCCTCCAGTTCCATTCTTCTTTCTCAAGATTGCTTTGGCTATTCGAGGTTTTTTGTATTTCCATACAAATTGTGAAATTATTTGTTCTAGTTCTGTGAAAAATACCGTTGGTAGCTTGATAGGGATTGCATTGAATCTATAGATTGCTTTGGGTAGTATACTCATTTTCACTATATTGATTCTTCCGATCCATGAATGCGGTGTATCGCTCCATCTATTAGTGTCCTCTTTGATTTCTTTCACCAGTGTTTTATAGTTTTCTATATATAGGTCTTTTGTTTCTTTAGGTATATATATTCCTAAATATTTTATTCTTTTCATTGCAATGGTGAATGGAATTGTTTCCTCAATCTCTCTTTCTGTTTTCTAATTATTAGTGTATAGGAATGCAAGGGATTTCTGTGACACATACAGCTCTCTTTGCTCTTTATTATCTCTGTCCCTCAGAGAAGTGAGGCTGGCTGGGAAATTTGAGAGGATTGTGTGAGAGAAAGCAGCAGGCCCACAGTTCAGAGTCAGTTGCTCTGCAACTTCTCTGCCATCTTGGAGTGTATGGTTTCATTTGGTTTTGCACATGGGCTGCAAGTACAAATAGACTAGCCCGGAAGATTGCCTACCCACTCCTGTGAGTCTATGAAGCACGTGGATTCTCTTTCCTGTAGGCCTAGTTACTCCCAGCAGCTGGGGGTGGGGTGGGGAAGGAAAGACTGTTGTTCTGCTCACATTATTCCACTGCGAGAAGTACCTGCAAAGACTCAGGATTGCCACTCGCACATGTAACAAGCCTTTTCCATCAACAAGGCAGCGAGAATCGGAAACCCGGGATGAGTAACAGACCTGTGGCATGTGCCGACTAGCTTGGCTTCTGTTGGTGCCGTGCAGACCTCTGCACACTGGCTGCAGTCCTGGCTTCTTTGTGAAGTGCAGGTGTGTGTGTGTTGCTCAGTGCCAGTGATCCCTAGATACATTCCTCATTCGTATTTGGGCCTTTGGGGCTGGGGTGTGAGGGGCAAAGGAGTGCAAATCGGATACCTCTTGAGGTGGTTCTGAAGCAGTGCTGAGCAGTCAGCCTTTAAAAGTTTGTCTTAGAAACAGCCTGTACTTTGGTACATTGTAAATTGACACCCCAGTTGCCTTTTGGGTAATGAGTTTGGACTTTGGTGCAGCAGCTGAGAAGGAAACCTCAGGGGCGGTGGGTCTGGGGTGTGGCTGCCTGCCAGCCTGCAGCACGCTCTGAGCAGCCTCGCGGACTCCATCTGTGCAGCCGTGTATGTTGCAGCAGTAACTTGGATTTGGGGCCCTTTATTCTCTACGGATGAGTTGAACATGGGAAAATGACATTGCTGATGGTAGTTATAAGAAGGGCAGGTCTTCTAAAGCTGATAATAATTGAGAAGATTTTGAAACTCAGCATGCCAGGAGCCAGAAATCATTAGTGTCAGTTGAACATTTGCTGACTTTCAAGTCAGCGGCCCTCCTCAGTGATGAAGAGGAAGAACATAGTTAAAGAATAGTGTAAAAAAAAAAATGCCCAAGTTAATGCTGTCCAAGAGTATAAAAGCCAAAGCATAATTAGGCATTTTACCATCTTGTTTGGCTTCCTGAGAGCCCATCTTCCTTATAGTATATAAACCTATCATTTGACTTCAGGGGTGGCTCTCTCTGGAGAAATGGAAAGACTATAACCAGGTTCCCCTGTGATCAAGAATTGTGCAAAAACAAAACCCTGTTTGTAAGGGTGCAAGGCCCTTCTGGGGCTGAATCTGTCCCTTGGAACACAGTCCGTATTGACCTACTCTCAAGGCCTTTCCTCTGGCATTGTACTCATTTAAATGCTGATTTCTGTCATCTTTTTTCTATTTAGGTACTTTTAACCTATGATTGTAAGCTGTCAGATGGGTTGCATTTATTTAAAAGGCTAGGCTGCTCAAACACTGCTGGCTTTCTCTAACTGGAAAAGTCCCAGATTTGGGGAGGTAAGAGAAAATCAAGCACCAAAAATAAACTAGAAACTCCTGCCTGGACTGTGAATTCTTTTGTATACTCCAGTCTCAGTCCTTGACTTTGTGAGTATAGAGTTTTATTATATGTGTGCTCTAAACAACTAAGTTTTTAAGCAAAAACCACTGACATCCCACACCAGGGTACCATTATAATGGAAAGAGAAAAATCTCTTTAATTATAGCAGTGTTGCGGCCTTCTCCCATGCCTGGCTAGCCAAGGCATGGAGTTGATAAGCATACAGTGTCTTTCATACTTGCCATTACAACATGGTAATTAAGAGAATTCAGCTGTGGCACCAGCTGGGGATGTCTGGCTTTGTGGAAGATTGCAATTAGATGCTTTATTTTCTATTTTCTTTTTCCCCTTTCAACTTTGGTGGAATGCCTTTGAGTGGGGGCTTTTAGTCTCAGCAATATAAATACTTTAATGTGCCTAATTATGTAATCATACACTTACACTCCTCTGTGTACATACACATCGTTTTATGGATTTTTATCCCCTTTTCCCGTACATGGGGCATCTCGCCTGCTTTTTGATTTGGTTGGTATTCTGTGCCGTGGGCAGGAAGACGAGGAGGGCCAGAGACAGTTTGGGGTTTTCCTCTCGTTATGATCTGTCCCTCTGCTCCCTGCCCCCGCCCCCACTCTCCTTTATCTCTCAAATAATTAGCATCTCAATAGTTTCCTAGCAAAGTCAAGGTAATTTAAATGAAATTGGACTTTATAATACTGTATCTTTCCATGAATTGCAAGTGCAGTCTTTCAAAGTGTATAGTTTTATTTTTTTCAGTCCTTAATTCCAGGCAGGCCTAGGGCATGAGCCTGGACATGAGAGCTCAGGCACAATGGAACCCATTGATTTCTGGCATTCAGCTTGCACGGAGAGGTCCTGTGACCCCAGCTGTTAGACCAGGATCTGGGAGCAGCTGTTTTCCGAGATTCAGTCCTCCAGGGATGGGCCATCTGCTGCCGTGTGAGAGAACCCTGGGAACGAAATCGACCACAGGATATCTCTGTACTGCTTTTCTCTGCTCTAGTCCCTGCAGTTTTTCCCGGTCCCCCTCACCTCGGCACACTTAAGACACAGGATGCATCTGCGCCGGAGAACTCACAGGGTTTCCTTTCGGTTCTTCTGCCGCCCTGGCTCCACCACACTTGCACCCCCAGCTCCACTGAAAACTAGTTGCCAGAGTTGGCAGGGAGATTCAGATGGCTTCTTCAGCTGGATTAGAAACATAGAGCAGGCTTTTCGTTTTATTAGTAGTAACGTGACTTTGCATTTTAGGAACTGGAAAGATCCTGAAAATCTCGTTGTAGGGAAGAAGAACCCAGGAGGTTTTCATTGTTCAGATTTGTGTCTGGGGCCCTCCCTGATTGCTGAACTCCCAGCTACCTCCTGCCACACACACGCCCTCTTCTGGCTCCTCTGCTTATGCCCTCGCCTCCCTCTTGCAGTTCTTCCCCTCCCTTATGCACGTCACAGTCTTCCATGCCCTGTCACAGTCCTGTTTACCTCTAGATTTGGAGTTCACTTCTTTCTTCCTTTCTCATCTCCTCCCTCATTGAGGTTCTTCAGAGCCTCCTCGTGTAGCCCAGATTGATTTCTAACATGTGTCTCCTGTGGTTATTTATTAGACCGTAAGCTCCCAGAAAGTAGGGTCCGTATCTTTGTAGCCTTCCCAACCCTCCTTCCCCATTGCCTGCCACAGTGCTGTAGTACTTAGTAAAAACCTGTTGAAAGAATGGATGGATACATGCAATCCTTAGGTGATCTCTGGGAGATAAACAGAGTAGATGTTACTATTATTATAACCTACTTGGGGCACCTCATCTGTACCCCCAAAGAGTGTGAAGTCTCCTCAGGGACAGTGAAAGTCGCTCAGTTGTGTCTGCCTCTTTGTGACCCCGTGGACTGTAGCCTGCCAGGCTCCTCTGTCTATGGAATTCTCCAGTCCAGAATACTGGAGTGGGCAGCCATTCCCTTCTCCAGGGGATCTTCCCAACCCAGGGGTTGGACCCAGGTCTCCCATATTGCAGGTGGATTCTTTACCGTCCAAATCACCAGGGATGTATTATTTACTCTCGAAGTTCTGTCACCCACCTGGCACACTGGTCGGGGCTCATAGATATGAATTTGTTACATTGAGAAAACATTCCTATTAGAGTGAAATCCAGAGGGAATAAGAATCAAGGTTTGCAAGTGTTTTTTAACTCTTTTCTGGGTGGAAGTCATTAAACCATTCTTTGGAAGACAAAAGATTAAAGGATACTTTCTGTTCACCTGTGTGACTGTGTGACTTATGGACACCGGTATCTGCTGACGCACAAATGATTGCGGCTGCAACAGGCAGTGTCTTCTGACCAGGAATCTTGACTGGTCAGTCACAGGTGGCTTACCAAGCGCAGGGGTCCAAAGACCTGAGAGAGGCAGGGGAGGCAACAGGAAGGTGGGCCTCAGGTGGACAAATCAATAGCATGGCTGAGACTCTGTCCCTGAAGCTCAGTAATCTGTTTTGCGTTTGCTTTGTTTAATGATCAAGGCATCTTGACAGTCTGTCACAGCCAGGCTAATAAATACTCGGCTAAAATCAAAGGGGAGCAGGTCCCAGACACGTGAGAAAGTGCTTGAGGGCAGGGGCCCTGCTGCGGTCCTCACAGCGGGTCTGATGTGAGTGAATTCGCAGGAAGTGAGAATTCACTTCCTGCTGCCTGGGACGAGGAAAGGGATCTGCCAGGAGTCCTCTGGCTCTGTCTGGCCCAGAACTTTAGAAAGACCCACAAGCTGAAAGTTCAGTTCAGTCGCTCAGTCATGTCTGACTCTGCGACCCCACGGACTGCAGCACCCCGGCTTCCCTGTCCATCACCAACTCCCGGAGCTTGCTCAAACTCATGTCAGTCGAGTTGGTGATGCCATCCAACCATCTCCTCCTCTGTTGTCCTCTTCTCGTCCTGCCTTCAATCTTTCTCAGCATCAGGGTCTTTTCCAGTGAGTCAGTTCTTTGCATCACGTGGCCAAAGTATTGGAGTTTCAGCTTCAGCATCCATCAGTCCTTCCAATGAATATTCAAGACTGATTGCCTTTAGGATTGACTGGTAGTAGAGAAGAATNAATCTTTCTCAGCATCAGGGTCTTTTCCAGTGAGTCAGTTCTTTGCATCACGTGGCCAAAGTATTGGAGTTTCAGCTTCAGCATCCATCAGTCCTTCCAATGAATATTCAAGACTGATTGCCTTTAGGATTGACTGGTAGTAGAGAAGAATAAAACTCCTCTGGGGAGACTTCTCACCACCCTTGATCAGCTGATGATAGCAGAGGGTGGGCAGTTCCCCTTCTAGGAGTGCAGAGGAAACCAAGAAGGCCGGACAAGCTCCTTTTCCTGTGGTGCTTGTATGAACAGTGTGGTTAAGCTGATGAGGTGTTTAAAGAAGAGACTTTTCCTTCCTCACGAGATGGAGGAAGACTCTCTAGATGAGTGGATTTTGTAACTATTGACTCCATCTTCCCATGGCCCATCGGTCACAGTGTTCCTTATACTTGTTGGCTCAGACTTGATTAAGGCACTGACCCTTGGCCCTTGCCGCTTCATTCCCCATGCCACGCACCCCACCCTCCAAAGAACCAAAAGAGCCTTGTCTTTTCCCTTTTGTATCTCCTAGTCTCTTGGAAGGGTCAGGCCTGACACAAGCCCCTGGGATGTGCAGGGCTCACTTTGTGGCCGGCCTTTGACCTGTAGTCTGTTATTTGCACCTTGTCTGTCACAAGATCCAGTCACATCTCTTTCTTCAGAAAAGATTATTGAGACTTTTACCCCTCAATTACCGGGTGAGTGTTTTTCCAAGAAGTGTGGCGCTTGCCAGTTATAGATGACCCCCATCGCTGATTTCTGCCGCCCTCTGTGGCTAGAGTTTCCCAGTTACTCCCCTTCGATCTCTGCAGGTGTGTGGGCTTGGGTACGCAGCAGTGGCTTGCTGAGCACCCGGCATAAGCAAGGCGCTGACTGACTCACTGTTTGGAAGCACGTGGCAGAGGCTGTTTGTTCTGGGCCTTGGCAGAGCTGCCCTGGGGATCCTCTGTATTCTAGGCGGCGGGCAGAAGGGTAGCCCTCTGTCTAAATGTAGCTCACACCCCCGTTCTGCTCTTAGTGGCGGGTTTCCTGTCATGTATCCCTCTTGGAAGGTGGGTGTTCCCAAGCTGAAAATGCCCCCATGCCCTCTCCCACTTGCAGCTTTGGGATCCCTGCCCCTTAAATAGCTCCATTGTTTGTAATGCTCAGAGATTACTAAAGGAAACCATCTTGCCTTTCTCCCCCACCCCTCTGGAAAAATGTGGCCCCACTTGAGATATGAGCTGAGTTCTCTGGGCACAAGTAAACTCACCAGTCCACATTCTTCTCCAAACAGGAATTACTACAACTTTTCATCAGATGGACCCCACCCCCATGCTATACTTTTGTAGGTCTTGGGGTAACTTTTTTGGTGGCATCTGTAGTCAAGGAGCTGGAGAAAGGCATGCCAGAGTTTGAATCCAGACTCTACTACAAGGTAGATTTGTAACCTCAGGTCACTACTAAATTGCTCAGAGCATCATTTTCTTCATCTGAACAAACCGAGTATGACACCACTTTCCTCATAGGATGGAAGATGTAAAAATAGGATGGTAACTTTAAAGTGCCTCTCATAATGCCTAGTGATAAATGTTAATTCTCTTCATCACTTCTACCCTGTTGGACAGCAGAGCTCTTTAAATTTGTTTTAAATTTAAATTTGTGTTTCTCAAAGGCCTACTGTGTGTGCCTGCCACCAGACATGGCATAAGGTATTTCCATCAGATGGTAGACGGGGAGTGAAACCACAACTCTGAGTCCAGTCCTGTCGTAAACTCCCAGCCAGACTCTGAAGTCAATTATCACTCACTCATCAGTTCTCCTTCTGAGGTTGGTCAGTGCCTTAAGCAGCTGACTGGGGCCTTCCTGCAGAGGACCAGCCTGCATCCTTCTAGAGGTGGGGAATTCTGAGGGCAAGAGCAGACGCGTGGGCAGCTTTTTCAATGATAGGATAAAGGAGATGAGACCAGGAAATAGCAGTTGCTGATGAGAAAAAATAAACATCTATTTTCTCTTAACCCTTTACTGCTCTCAGGGGACCGTAGTATCATTTGTTAGCGCACATGGAATGGCCTGTCTCCTTAGCCCTGCTGGCGTCCCACCATCCTGGGGTGGAGGCGGTGGAAAATTGTGGGTGCTGCTCTCTTAAGTCACTGCAGTGGGTGGGAGGGCTTTGATACTGTGAGGCCCGGGCCTGGAGCAGCAGCAGGAGAAGGGTCCTCCTGCCTGCTCGTCTTCTCAGTCGCACAGTGTAGGGGTGGGGTGAGGACACAGCCCCAGGTGGCCGCGTGTCTCTCAAGTCCCTGAGCTGTGAGAAAAGGGGTGAAAGGGTAATAGGCCATATGGAGGCCATTAATCTTCCCTGGTGGCTCAGAGAGTAAAGTGTCTACCTGCAGTGCTGGAGACCTGGGTTCAATTCCCATGTCGGGAAGATGCCCTGGAGAGGGAAATGGCAACACACTCCAGTACTCTTGCCTGGAAAATTCCACAGACGGAGGAGCCTGGTAGGCTACAGTCCATGGGATCACAGAGTCGCACAAGACTGAGCCTCTTCACTTCTCTGTCAGCCAAGAATAGCTCAGGCTCTGCTGAGAACATAGTGGGGCAGGGGGCTGGCATATTACTGAGCTGGAGGAGGGGGCAGCTGGCAAGCCAGAGTGCTCATCCTCCTCTCACTGCCTGTCCCTCTCCAGACATCCAGAAATTTCTGAAGCAATCCTTTTTCTTTGCTGGAATCTTTGCCCTACCCTGTTCCAAAAACTAGAGGTAAGAAATTAGTTTACATTTATACAAATCAGTTTACATTTACAAATCACATTTATAATGTGAATAATAAATGTAAAGAATTTAAAGAAAGTGCCTACTATGTGCCAGGCATGATGCAAGACACTTTCAGGTACACAGTTTCATCCGTCCCGTTAAGCACTTCACGAAGGTGAGTATTGGCTCTTAGGGAGTAAGGCTCAGGAGAGGGCAGCCCCTCAGGTCAAACCCTGATTCACCATCAGACCATGCTGTGACCCTGCATGGCCCTGATTCTGGTGCCTGGGAGTGTCTTTTCACGGGGAGAGGGCAGTTTAGAGAACGTGAGATGTACCATGCCGAGGGAGTCTCTCTGCTAGAAACCAGGCAGCTCAGATTAGGATGGAGCCCAAGGTCTTTTAACTGAGATCACACACCTGGTCTCAGGGCTTAATGAAGCACAGGTTCTTGATGTCTGATTGCAGAAAGAATTCAGTGAGAGACAGAGTAATAGGAAGAAGTAGATTTATTTACAGAGAAACACAGTCCACAGACAAGAAGAGTGTGGGCCATCTCTGAAATGTGGTATGGTTATACTTTGTATGGATTGGGTAGTTTCGTAGGCTAATGAGTGGGAAGGTTGCTCCAACTGTTTTGGGGAAGAGGGCGGGGATTTCCAGGAACTGGGCCACCACCCACTTTTCAACTTTTTATGGTTGGCCTCAGAACTGTCCTGGCCCTGTTAGGTGTGTCATTTAGCTAATGCATTACAGTGAGTGTATAAAGAGGCTCAAAGTCTCCTGGAAGTTTCATCTTCCACCATCTTGGGCCTTGTTAGTTCTAACCAGTTTTTTGTTGTGTCCTATGACTGCAGCTGCTACTGCTAAGTTGCTTCAGTCGTGTCCAACTCTGTGCGACCCCATAGACAGCAGCCCACCAGGCTCCCCTGTCCCTGGGATTCTCCAGGCAAGAACACTGGAGTGAGTTGCCATTTCCTTCTCCGTAGTCCTATGACTATGTCATTCTAAAAATTGTGCCCTGCCTGACCACTTCCCTCCTGTTTCAGCTGTTATCCGCTCCTGATTCATCTCAAATCAGAAACCATGTGACCCTTTGAATTTAAAAAGACAGTGCCTTGAAATGTGGGCAAAATTTTGTAGGTGAAGTCAGTTTCTGCTAGTTTCTCTGCCGAGACCTGGGAACACAGGAAGCAGAACAAATGCTTGCCCCACAGCCTGTGTATGTGGGTGGGTTAGTGGAGAGGTGGGGATGGACCGACCTGAGAGAAAGTAATTGCAGAGACAGCAGTACAGCCAGTGCTTCATGGGGAGGCAGGAAGATGTTTGGAGAAAAGAGCAGGGGTGACAGAGCTGCTGTTCATTGGCTGCTTGGTGTGCGAGAGGCGTGACCGATGAATCTGCACAGCGCCCATAAGGTACACACCTTACTGTCCCGCTCTTACAGCTGAGGGAACTGGGAAATAGGAAGACCTGCCCAAGCCCACACAGTGGGGAACTGTCCTGGCTCACCCGGCTGCTCTCACTGTAGGCCCAGGGGTAGGCTCTGCCCCGTGCCGCTTAGTTCTCTTTGGGGCAGGCGTCCTGGGAACTGAGTCTTGAAAGTTGGGTGGGGTTCCAGCTGACCCTGTGTACTTTCAGGTCAGGGTTTCCAGGCCAAGGAACAGCACCATTTTCAGAATGACTCTGGTGGCTGCTCTCAGATGACAGGAGTTTTCATGTTTGGGGCAAGGTGCCATGGAGAAAATGTTCTTCCTTCTTGTTGGCTCTGACCTGCCGGCTGGCATGTCCCCTCTCCTGTGAGGTGAGGGGAGTGAAAGATGCAGGCCTGAAACAGGAGGGACAGCCTCTGAAGCTGGACCTGCTTGTGACCCTGTCAGTCTCCCGGAGCGGGGCTTGGGCCGGGCCCCTGTGAGAGGGCAGCCTGAGCCGTGGTGGCCTCTGCTGCTGCTCACCCCCCTGTGCCCTGGCACCACACCCTGGGAAAGGCTGGAGCGCCCGCAGCTGGCCGTCCCCCACATGTGGGAAGTTCTCATGAGAAAAGGGGTCCTGGCTGGACAATGGGCTTCCTGTCTGACCGCTGGGGAGGTTTGTCTCAGAGGAGAGGAAGGTTGCAAATGGCATGAGAAATCGTCTCTTCCCTCTCGCCGCATGCTGCCTGTTTTAGACTGGTGACTGTTTGACTAGGGGGTCAGGAAGGCAGAGCATGGGGGAAAGCGATGGACAGAAGCAGCCCCTGGTTCCCTCTGGAGCAGCCAGCCTCCTCTGGCCTGGTTTTCCACTCCCACCGTGCGCCTGAGGTGGGGCTCTGCCCTGACATGGCTGCAGGCGCTTCTGCACAGATAGGACGCTTCTCCTCGAGCCTCCCACACGGTGCTCAGTTCAGAACTGGAGTGGCTGCAGACTAACAGGAGAGGAATCTCGGGGTGGTAAGGCTGGCCATCCACCCAACTTGATGCAGGTTTGCAAATGGCAGACAAGACCTCAGAGGCCTTCTGGTTCAACGCCTTCACGTATGGAAATTGAGGCCAGGAGAGACCCGTGCCCACAGGCAGCACCCAGATTGCCTACTGGGCTCCCCTCCTTGGGGCTCACTTTGTCAGGTGGACTGTGAGGGGAGAAGCTGGGCACAGAACCCTTGTTACTGCCCAGTGCCATGGAGCGGAAGCCAGCCTTCCTGGGTTCAGGTCTTTACTTGCCGGGTGACGTGACCAAGTTTTTTAACCTCTCTCACTCCATTTGCTCATCTGTATAATGTTATAACAATATGTTTCTTACAGGGTTTTTGTGAAATTTGAATGTGTTAAGACATGTAAAATGCTTAGACTGATACTTGGCATATAGTAGGTGGTCAGTGAATAGGAGGAAAAGGCAATGGCACCCCACTCCAGCACTCTTTCCTGGGAAATCCCATGGATGGAGGAGCTGGTAGGCTACAGTCCATGGGGTCACAAAGAGTTGGACACGACTGAGTGACTTCACTTTGACTTTTCACTTTCATGCATTGGAGAAGGAAATGGCATCCCACTCCAGTGTTCTTGCCTGGAGAATCCCAGGGACGGGGGAGCCTGGTGGGCTGTTGTCTACGGGGTTGCACAGAGTCGGACACGACTGACGTGACTTAGCAGCAGCAGCAGTGAATAGGAGCTGTTATTACTGAGATTTCTAAGGGAGGCCTTAGAAGAAACCTTTATACCACAGCGAGATGTGGTAACCTACCCACTACCCCCACCCTGACCCCAGCCCCTTGAATTTGTCTGTAATACCCAGTTCCAACTTCCTTGAGAGGCTTTCTTGAGGAGAATCACCTCCCTGTTGAACTAGCAAGCTCACACTTTTCCCAGAGCAGCGAAATGTTTCGGAGGCCCAGGCCTAGTCCATTGAGGGATAGACTGGTAACCTTGCCTCCTCTGCAGGTCTGCCTGGACTTCTCGGTCAAGCCTGCAGCTTAGGAGCCAAGCACCTGTTGAGTCATTTAGAGATGAGCGGCTCAGAGGAAATTACTCAACTCAGCTAAGGCTCATTGGTTGTAATCTATAAAATGGAAAAAAATATTAAGCCTCATTGTTTTTAATCTGTAAAATGGAAAAAAATATAGTACCTGCTTCGTGTAAAGAGAGAGCTCAGAAGAGTGCCTGGCACAGGTAATAAGGCTTTTTGCAGTAATTATTATTTTCCTAGTCTTACGTCCAAAAAGAAACTTGCACATTTGAATCCCTTTCCCCACCCCCACCCCCTGTTTTTGCCTTGCCTTTTCTCTGGCTCTCTCTATTCCTAACAAAGCCTTGAGGGCTAGAAATAGAAGTTTAACCTTCCTGTACTGAGAAAGGGTTTTGAAAGCAAGCATGTAAACAGTGCTTTAAAGAACAACCTGAAGGGCCCCTGTGTGCTCCATGGCGTCTTCATCTGCTGTTTGCCCTCCTCTCTCACACCCAGTGGCGTGGTCTGAACCCTCCCTTCTGTTCTCAGACCCCCATCATCTGTGCCTCGAGTGACTGTCTAGAACTTGAAATGTAGTTTGTCTGACCTGAAATGCGCCAGAAGTGTAGAAAAGAATATTATCAAATATCTCATTAATAAATTGTTATATTATGTGTTGAGATATCAGATGTGTATTTTGCATATATTGGTTAAATAAAATATATCATTAAGATTAATATGACTAAGAAAAATCGAAAATCACCTCTGTGGCCTCATCGTTTCTGGGGGACAGTATTGTGCTCGGCGTTTGCTTCCCATCCATTCCTTCCTCCCCTTTCTATTTTTTTGCTCCTGCTTCTCTTTGACTGGGCCCTCACCTTCCTCTGGTTGCCAGCAGTTCTCAGATGAACAGGAAAAATGTCCCTGCTCAGAAGGACACCCAGGGCCAACAGAAGAGCTCAGCTTTGAGCACTTTGCTTCTTTCATTTACATGAGAGTTAGCCCTGCATGTCTGTGTCCTGTCGATTGTAATCTTTCTAAGGGTTTGGTCCTGTCACGCTTAGCTCTGTGGCCCTGCTAGAGCATCTTAGGAGGAGGGGCACTCTGATTGTTTGATGGAGTTACAGCCACACAGGGACACGTGTGAAACCGCCTCAGCTGTGTCCCCTGGTGACCACAGCTGCTGTGTTGATGTGCTGGGTTTGGGGGAACCACTTTCTTCTCCTCTGAATTCCCAGGAAAGTTTTCTCTGACCATCCTTTCTTGCAGCACCTTCACTAAGCACCTATTTCTCTGTGCCCAGTCATGTTCTAAATGCCACTACACTGGTTTTAGTGTAAAACGACCTTATTTCAAACCTGCAAGTGAACACTAACACAGTTTCTTAAGCCCAGGCACTTAAAAGTTGCAAAAGAATCAGACACGACTGAAGCAACTTGGCACGCACGCACGACATGAGGGACTTGGTGGGGGGTGTTGTTTTGTGTTTTGTTGAGGTATAGTTGCTTTAGAATGTTGTGTTTCTGGTGTACAGTGAAGCGAATCAACTGTATGTATACACATATCCCCTCTTTTTTGAATTTCCTTCCCATTTAGGTCACTACAGAGCATTGATTAGAGTTCCCTGTGCTATGCAGGGGGTTCTCATTATCTATTTTATACATATTAGTGTGTGGGAGTTTAGGGTTTTCTTGATGACTGACATCAGACAGAAGCCTCTTCTGTTGAGTCTTTTAACTGCACTACGTATTTGCATTCTGCTTCCCTTCCTCAAGCTGATCTTCACCGTCCCTGCCCTCCACACCTCATTTTATAATGCGCTCAGTGTGTTAAACTGGACACTTTGACTCCAAGGCCATTCCTTGAGCTTGTTTTAATTCGTTTGTTATGGAATCTTAGAATTTGTTTTGTCTCTGATTGGTCTCTTCTTCTTAAAAGTCTGGTCCCCAGAACAGCAGAAGAAAATCACATTATCTGAGGGCTGATTGGGGGTTCTTATTGGTTTCTGCTCTTGGTTTAGGCTCAGGGGTGGGAGTACCAGCCAGGTCATTCTGCCTCCCCTCCGTCTGCTCCCTCCCCATCTGGTCTTATGTCTCCTGCTTCGTGACAGCTGTGCCCTGGGCACTCCACAGGCCCCCTGAAGAATTACCTCGCTGATTCCTGTGCTCATGGGAGGCCAAAAAAAGTGGCTGTAAGAGATAATGGGAAGCAGAGAAGGAAGCTAAAGAGAGCTAATTGATTTTTTTTTCTTGTAAAATTTCCATCTTCTGGCTTTCTCCCTCTTCTTTTTAAAATTACGCAGCTTTGCCAAATCAGATGAGTTCATTGTCTTCTTGGGGCTAAGAACAGATCTTGAAACTCCCTCTGCGGACCTGGGGCTGTCGGAGAGAGCAAGCCTGATGCACAGATTAAGTCAGCCTCTTGCCCAGAACAGTGGCTCCCGGAAGCCACCAAGTGATTTATTTGCTCCTCCTCATGTTCTTCCCGGTCCTTTGACGCCCAGGCGTCGCTGAGGGTCCTCTCCCAACGCCTGCTCCCTGCCAAGGCTCTCCCACTCTGCTTTCTGATTGGGCAGGAGGGCCGTATTTTTTCCTTATGTTCTGGGCATCTTAAAACAATCCTGCCTTTTTCTGGTTTTTCCTTCTGAGACCTCCTTATTTCTTCCTTTGACTTGGGGCAGCCCCTTCGTGATGCTGAGTCTGCCGTACCCTAGTTTGTTTCTTTTGTATGATCCTCATAGAACGTTTGAATCCAGTTTATTCCCCATGCGAGGGTGGCTCTACTGCTGGCCTTCTCCAGAGGTTTTCTCCTCCTCTCTTCGTCTTTCATCAGAGTCAGCTCCTCTTGTGATTTCACCCATTGACTATGGTATGAACACCTCCTGTTGCAGCCGGGGCCCCTCTGCAAGATGGTTTCTTCACAATATTATTACTTCTACTACTACTGTTATCATTGTTTTATTTATTTATTTATTTGGACAAATTTTCTTATGCAGTCAAGCTAACCTAGGCTGCCTGATGTTCTCTGGGCTTAATCTACACTTTGCTGCTTTGGAGCATTCGATTCAAACCGCCACCTCCTTTCCTGCTGAAATCAAGCCCCATTGAAGATGCTGTTTCCTCCAGTAGCCATTCCTGGCCCTCCCCACACAAGGTTGATCTCTCCTGCTCTGAACTCCCCCTCTTGCAGCACTAATCCCATTATTTGACATGTATAGGGTAAAATCTGTGTGGAGTATCTCTGGGGAGAAGCACTGAGTGATTGGGAAAGAGGGCTTACTTTTCTGTGTTCACCCTCTTACTTTTTGAGTTTTTTTCCAGGTATATATTTCCTATGATTTTTTTTTTCCCCTTCCGAAGGTATTATTTACATAACAAAAACCCAGTCTGTAAAACTTGAGAAGAAAATATTGGAGAGTATGTTTAGAAAAGTGTCCTAAACATACTCTCCAAAATGTGTCATGACGTAAAACTCAGAAGCCATGAAGAAAGAAGCTTTTGAAATACACATGTGGACTTATTTGTCATACCCCTGTTTGACTGCAAGTACCCGAAGTGCTTGGGTTTCCCTGATGGCTCAGTGGTAAAGAATCTGCCTGCAGTGCAGGAGACGCAGGCTTGATCCCTGGGTTGGGAAGATCCCCTGGAGGAGGGCATGGCAACCTACGCCAGTATTCTCACCTGGAGAATCCCATGGACAGAGGAGCCAGGTGGGCTACAGTCCACGGGTCACCAGAAGTCAGATACAACTGAGCAGCTGAGCACACATGTGCCTGAAGTGCCTATCTTTTTATCCTTTTTCAGAGCATAGCACAGTGATCCCTCCCCAGTCATCAGTAAACATTAGTGAATCAAAATGAATTGTAAGTAGTCTTTGTAGACCTTACTTTTTGTACTGATATAATGAGTGCCGGGTGACGTCCAGGGTCCTCTCAGGGATTCCATGATGATGTGGGCTTTTTGGGCAGAAGTGCCCAGCAGAGCTGGAATGACTTGAGAATCAGCAGCCCTTCCCCTGGGACTGTCCTCCCCTGCACACTGGACCTGTGTGAGTCCTGCCTGCTTTCGGGAGCTGCTCTCAGATGCTCAGCATTAATTACACTGAGGAAATGAACCAATTAGACACAATCTGGAGAGAGCCAGGCGATCTCTGGCAGGCTTGTTGCCCTGAACAAAAGAGGGAGAGTGTACAAGGTAAAGCGGTTTGCTGAGCTTCCTTTGGCAATCCAGCTGGCCAGCTCTTTGAGCAACTTGGCCAGAGTTTAGAGAGGCACCAGGAGAGGTGTGATGCCTGTGTCTCACTTCTGTTCTAGCGTTTGGGCGAGGAGGGTGGCGTGGGAAGAGTCTAGAGACGACGGTGTGTCTTCAGAGGGCGCTGAGTGGGTTTATTTGGGCTCATCTACTAGTTTCAGAGCAGACGTTCAGACTTCTCTGATACCTGTGGACCTGCCTCATTATTTTAATAGTTAAGTGATGGAGTCTTTTCTTTGAATCTCAGGATAAATAACCTGAGGGCAGGGAACCATCATCTCTTTTTTACTTCATATCCCCCTCTCCTGGTTGGCAGTCATCTCACATAAGAGCAGGTTGCAGGTGAAGGGAAGTGGTGTTTGGTGAGGGTGGTGGGCAAGCCTCTGAAGGGCTTACCTCAGACAGTCAGAAACTCGGTCTATTAGAGGAAGTGAAAGACAGAAGCCCAGCGGTTCTTACTTTCATATTGATGTCCTTGTGATATCTTGATGGGGACAGGGTATTTGTCAGCAAAACCTTGGGCTAAGCTGAAGTTTGTGGGTGCCTGGCCACCTGCCAGCATATCTTCTTCCCAACAATGATCCCTGAGTGCCCCTGTTGTCCCCTTCCTATTTTTGCAAGGCACACCCCTTGATCTGTTGCCTGGGGACTTAGGTTCTGCAGTGTCCATCCAGGCGCTTCACGTCCTCCCCAGGCCTTGGAATCGGAGGCTGCCTTCTCCCTGGGCTGCTCCAAGGAGCTTGTCACTGCAGCTTGTCTCCATCCCAGTTCCCCCCGCACTTAGGTACCGTGTGCCATCTCCCCTGTTCAGAGGGTCGGTAACTTTGACATACACAGTCCTTAAAGGGCCACTCACTCCTGGGGTGGAAGTAGTGTCTGTTGGTGGGAAGGGCACAGGTTTTGAATCAGGAGACCCAGCTTTGTTCCCCGGTCTGCTCTTGGCTCTCTCTGCCTTACACTTGGCTCAAAGTCATTTAACTTTTGTGGAGCAGTGTCCTCATCATCAAAGGGGAGGCATGATAACTACTCCACAGAGTTGTCAGAACAAATAAATAAGATAGGAGATGAATGAAGGTGCCTTTAAAACTGAGCAGACCGACCTCAATGAAAAATACAGGCTTTACCATAGCGGGGAGTCGAGTGATGCCAGTGACCCCACAGGTCAGGGAATGTGTGGTTCCAGGGCTTGGGAAGCCTCCCAGGAAAGGGGTCAGAAATCCCCTCTGGAGGCGAGAAGGCACATTTTACCACACAAAGGAGTCCTTTCTGATCCTGATCTGGAAACAAGGCTAGCTTTCCCCCGTGCAGGTTTCTGGTGTTTTACCACCTGTCAGTTGGTTTCATTGTGTTCCAGTAGGTTTTATTAAAACCATATTACACACTAGGTCTCTGTGAGTCTGGCTTGGTCAGAGTCTACTGTTGAGTGAAGGATGCGGTTCTCTGCAGGCAGTAGGGAGGGGAAGGGCAGGGGGACGTGGTGTTGGCAGCCCGGCTTCCCCTGTTGCCAGGGCGCCTCCTTCTGTCTTTGGCAACCTGAGCTTCCAGCGTTAGGCAGCAGCCTTTCCAGGGGCTAGCGCTCTGCTCCTGAGGTGTTTCCTGCCGAGGCCTTCAGCACTGCCCCTCTCCATGTTGCCAACGGCGCTCCCGCTGGAAAACCTCACCAAGGTGCCTCCTCTCTCTCCCTCTCTGCAGTGTGTTCCCTGCCGCCGGAGCCAGAGAATGGTGGCTACACCTGCCACCCCCGGCCCTGCCGAGACCCCCTGAACTCCGGCAGCGTCATTGAGTACCTGTGTGCCGAAGGCTACATGCTGAAGGGTGACTACAAATACCTGACGTGTAAGAATGGTGAATGGAAACCAGCCATGGAGATCAGCTGCCGGCTCAACGAGGGTCAGTTTGGCGAGCGAGAGTGGGGTACTTGCTGCCAGTCTCCCACTTCCCTTCCAGCTCCCGGAAGTGACGCACACTCGCTCCAGAGGGCCCTGTGCTGTGGGGGGCAGTGTGGCCCCTCTGACGCCCTGCAGCCTCCCCTCCTCTGGGGTTTCACATCTCGGTTGTACATTTTGATCACTGATGCGTGTCCTGCAGCGTTTTAGCCGAGCCACTGAGGCGGCTGCTGTGCTATGCAAAGTCCCTTT
The DNA here is from genome assembly GCA_006410675.1 of Oreotragus oreotragus. Classification (NCBI taxonomy): domain Eukaryota; kingdom Metazoa; phylum Chordata; class Mammalia; order Artiodactyla; family Bovidae; genus Oreotragus; species Oreotragus oreotragus. The sequence continues at coordinate 95,225 of SJYX01002855.1, read as the reverse complement.
GATGCTCTAGCCCAGGGCTAGACCTCTGGCCGTGTTCTGCTAACACACGGCACAATGCGGGCACCTTCTGTAGTGTCTCTGGTATATTTTTTTTCCCTGAATGGAAGGGCGCTGTTTAGTTACGGAGCCGCAGTCCAGCTGGACAGAAGCGCGCTCCCCCTCAGCCTCCTCCTGTCCTACATGACATGAGTTCCAGCCTCCTGAGGAAAGTGTGTATCATGCAGCCATCCCTGGGCTTTTCACCCCAGTTTCAGGACCATGACACCCCGGAGAAGGGTGGGGACCAGCTTTAGATATACAGCTAAAGATGCAGGACCTTAGAACAGAAGGTTATTACAGCCCTGTTTTTATAAAGTTTCCTGCCACTTGGGTGGAACTTCAGTTAGTGGAAAATGTGTGCATTTGAATGGCTCACGTCTTTCAACCTGCTGTTGAGGACAGGATCAGCTTGGGTTTATAAAGGTAAGATCTCTAGGGGTAAGTGAATTTAGGTGTTAGGTGGTCCTCAGCGGTCCAAGGTGAAGGGAATTTTAGTTTCAGGAACAGAATAGGGAAATGTTCATTTTCCTTGACATAAAAGCCGTTTGGCTCTGCAGCGTTGCTCCCAGAGCGACACTGGCCATACCTAGTGTGTCTCACCGGGGCACCATGCAGGGGGCCTTTGAAGGTCAGCCATGGGGCTCACGTTCCATGTGTCTGGGTACAAAACACCGCTGATGATGGCTTGTTTCCATAGACAAAGACACCCACACGTCGCTCGGGGTCCCCACGCTGTCCATTGTGGCTTCCACTGCCAGCTCCGTGGCGCTCATTCTCCTCCTCGTGGTGCTGTTTGTGCTGCTGCAGCCAAAGCTGAAGTCTTTCCATCACAGCCGGTGAGCCCAGTGGCGGTGGCAGCAGGCATCACTGTGGGAGGCTGGCCCTGGACTGGCAGAGGGGTGCTGGTGGGCTTGCTGGCCTCTGCTGGTCCGTGTGTGCCCAGGGAAAGGGGAGGGCCCTGCGTGTGTTAGACTTCCAGGTGTACCAGGCAGTGTGCTTTTGCTTCACATCCATCATCGTAATCCTCACAGGATCGTTGCAGATTAGGAAACTGAGGCTGAGAGAGGTAAAGTCAGAGAGGGCCCCCGCCTCTGGGCCACAGACCAGTAGCTCCTGTCAGGTCAGCGGCAGTGTTAGATTAGAGATAAGGTGCACAGTAAAAGTAATGCACTTGAGTCTTCCCCAAACCACCCCCTGACACACCCCTGTCTTTGGAAAATTATCTTCCACGACATCAGTTTCTGGTGCCAAAAAAGTTGGGTGCCACTGCTCTAGGTGACCACAGAGCTGAGATTTAAACCCCCGTCTCCCACTCCAGTGGCGTATTATTTCCACTATGTCAGTGGTTCTCACATGTGGTCCCGGCAGCAGCAGCATCACCTGGGAACCTGTTAGAAATGCAGATTTCCAGGCCCCACCCAGACTGACAGAATGAGAGACTCTGCCTTTCATCAGCACTCCAAGCGATTCTGGGGCAGGCTCATGTTTGCAAGCCGCTGCCCTGTCTCCCTGGTCCCCACTCTTGGACGCACAGAGAGCCTCCAGTGGGGAACTAAACACAGGCGCCAGCACCTGGGCCTCCATCTGGATTTACTTGGCTTGGGGGTGGAGCCTGTGTGTAAAAGTGATCCAGAAAAAAAGGTATTTGCACAGCTAAATCTCCCAAACGTAATGTTGAGTAAAATATAAAACCACACACACCTATTCACACACAAGCACACATATTTATTATCTATCTCATTCATAAAAGGTCACAAAATCTCAAAACTAAATGATGTTGAAGAATTCATGCTTAGGCATTAAAGTTACTAAAATAAAAGTCAAAGGAATTATTTTAGGTGATAGGAATGGTCATGGGTTGCTGGGGCTTGGGTGCTGGCAGGGTTCAATTTCTTGGCCCAGTTAGAGGTTATACATTAGCATTATTGTTGTTTAGCTGCTCAGTCATGACTAACTTTTTGCGACCTCCTGGACCACCAGGCTCCTCTGTCTGTGGGATTTTCCAGGCAAGATTACTGGAGTAATTCACCATTTCCTTCTCCAGGGGCTCTTCCTGACCTAGGGATCGAATCCGCTTCTCTGCATCTCCTACATTGCAAGCAGATTCTTTACTGCTGAGCCACTAGGGAAGCCTAAACCCTAGTATTACCTTTGGGATAAATCAGCTATACATTTTTCTGTGTTTGTCTGACATTTGTGTTATAATCCACAGGTTTTTTTTTTTTAAGTTTACAAAATTAAGAAAAGGCAAGTAAAGTGACTTGAGTCAAAAGAACAGAATTCTTCCTTCAGTTTTTGAGTCCAGTGTCCCATTTCAAGATCACAGTGTTTCTTTACCTTCTCCTCTTTTAAAAAAGAGCTTTATGGAGATGTAATTTGCTTCCCTGGTGGCTCAGCAGTGAAGACTCCACCTGCCAATGCAGGAGACGCAGATTCAATCCCTGGGTTGAGAAGATCCTGGAGGGGAAGGGGCAACCCAGTCTAGTGTTCTTGCCTGGGAAATCCCATGGACAGAGGAGACTGGTGGGCTACAGTCCATGGGGTCACAAAAGGGTCAAGGACGACTTAGCAACTAAACAACAGCGAATGTACATGCCATACAGAGTGCCCGCTGGAAGTGCACAGGTAGGGTATGTCCACAGGCACGTGCAGCCACCGTTTTGCCACTTCCCTGGCTTAGCTGTGCTGAGCCAGTGGTTTTATTTCTGAGTCTCGAGCTTCCTAGGTTTTGCACAGGACCGGAGGGCCAGGTGCCTGTATCCCCAGAGGTTAGTAACATAGTCTCTGGAAGCAGGTAGAGTGGATGCGCATCCTAGTTTCCTCCCTTACCAACTGTGTGCCTGGGCAGGTTACTTAACTCCTCGGAGCTTCATCCGCATTCTTGGTGAAGGACTCAGGTGAGGATGCGGTGGGATGAAGTGTATAAAGCCCTTAGTGCCGTACCTGGATAAGCCCTCAGAAATGGTTGGGGTTGTTGGTATTGTGATACCCATTTGTGTGCATATTCTGATTCATCCTTTGTCCTTTCCTTCTCTGGATGCAGGCGTGACCAGGGGGTGTCCGGGGACCAGGTCTCCATCATGGTGGACGGAGTCCAGGTTGCACTCCCATCATACGAGGAGGCTGTATACGGCAGTTCTGGTCACTGCGTGCCGCCAGCAGACCCCAGAGTGCAGATTGTGCTGTCAGAAGGGTCTGGGCCCAGCGGGAGGAGCGGGCCGAGGGAGCCGCACCTGCAGGACCAGGGGGCCTGCTCTTCTGCAGGCAGTGAGGAAGAGGCCCCAGGCCAGTCTGGACTGTGCGAAGCCTGGGGCTCTCGGGGCTCAGAGACTGTGATGGTGCACCAGGCGACCACCTCTTCCTGGGTGGCCGGCTCAGGGAACAGCCGAGTGGCACACAAAGAAGCCCCAGATTCAGAGAACAGTGACATACAAAGCCTCACGTCAGAGGACTACACAGATGGTAGGTGGTCTGCGCCGGTGCCCAGGGCCCTTGCTGGGAGTGAGGAAGGACAGTGAGCCTTTCTAATCATTGGTGTGCCTGGGGACAAAGAAGGATAATACCTAGGGGATTATCGTACAAAATAGGATTTTACCCTAGGTGGGCCTTTAGGCTCTGTATTGGGAGACTTTCCGCTATTGTCTGTGAGTTGTAATAGGTTTGGAGTCTACCGAAAACTATTCATGGCCTCAGGGAGATGCTAAATCAAAGGGTCGACAGCCAATTGGAGATAGAAGTGGAGCCTGTCCTCTTGTTATAATTTTTATGTTCATGAAAGGACAGGAATGACAAGGAGGTGTGGGGTCTTAGAAAAACCGGAGCCTGTCTCTCCCAGAGCGTTCGGCTGCTTCCTTTTAAATAGGAGCCTGTCAGTTCCGGTGCTGTTTGGTTTTCTTGCACTACCTCAGGTCAGACCTCATGGTGATCCTGAGAAGTAGGTATTTTTACCAACGCTTTTTTACAGATAGGGAAGCTGGGGCTCCAGGAGGGTAAGTCTTGGTAAATGGCTGAGTTGGGATTTGAAGCCAGATGGATCAGCTCCCAAGCCTGTATCGTAATCCATGGTGCCATACTGCCTCCCAGGTAGCTCTGGGGCCTTTGTGGTAAAGCCGTCAGAGGATGAAATCGCTGCCTCCAATACCTCTGCCTTTACTGGAGCCTGGAGTGTCAAACACTGGGATTGACTCTTGTCATTTTAAAAACCATCCTTATATGAAATCCCACTGTGGTTCAGGATGCAGAATAAACCTAGATGTTTCCCTATAGAAAGTCAGGACTTCCATGCTCAGCAATCCCGCTCCCCCCACCCCCCCACCCCCACCAAGGAAGGGAACAGCTACCCACTTCATTATTCTTGCCTGAAGAACCCCCTGGACAGAGGAGCCTGGCAGGCTACACAGTCCATGGGCTCATAAAGAGTCAAACATGACCGAGTGACTTTCACTTTCATTTGGTCTTCATCCCCTTTTCTGTCACAAAACTTCTAAAACATTTCCTTTGATGAGAGCAATAAGGGTGTCTTTTGTTGTATTAATGAGGTGAATTTTGGAAAGTCCCTATAGCCCCACATCTAGCCAATGATTTAATCAGTCGTGTCTGAGCAATGAAGCCTCCATAAACACCCAAAAGGATGAGTCTCAGAGAGCTCCCAGGTTGATGAAGCAGAACACTTCCAAGTGCCACTGTGCCAGGCCCCAAACTCCATGAAGACAGAAGTTCCTTTGTACAAGACCTCACCCTATGCAGCACTTCATCTGTTTGTTGACTGGTATCCCTTATTCTCCTTTGTAGTATACCAGTAATCCCGTGAGTAAGCTGGTTTCCTGAGTTAGGTGAGTCATTGTAGCAAATGAATGGAACCTAAGGAAGAAGTCACAGGAACCTCTGATTTACAGCCAGGCAGTCAGAGGCACAGGTGAAATGCTGGGCTTGGGAGTAGCAAATGAATGGAACCTAAGGAAGAAGTCACAGGAACCTCTGATTTATAGCCAGCCAGTCAGAGGCACAGGTGAAATGCTGGGCTTGGGATTGGCATCAGACATGAAGGGCTAAATTTTGTGGAACTGAGCCCTCAAACTGTGGAACCTGATGCTGTCTCAGGGTGGATAGTGTCAGGACTGGATTAAACTGTAAGACACCCCACTGGCGTCATACTGGAATTAGATGCTGGATCCTGCTCCCCACGCTACTGTTCTCACTTCCTGCCCTGAGTGTCCAGAAGATCAGGACAGAATTCACAGCGTGAGAAATTACTCTTCAGACCTCCCCTCTGTACTTGATGCCTCAGCTGCTCCATCTCAAACTTAACATGTCCAAACACAGACCTACGTAGGAGACCTCTCACCAAAGCTGACCCTTTAAATTTTCTCTGTCTCCGTGAACCACACTAGCATCCATCCAGTCAGTTAGCCAGTGACCAAGGCATCATCCATGACATCACTCCCAGCAATCAGTCACAAATGATGACACCATCACTCCAAAAACATCTCGCAAACCTGCCCTCTTTTCTGCTTTGCTGCTACCGCTGGAGCTGCACCCGTGCCCCTGCCTCTCTCCTGGTCCCCAGCAGCAGCCTCCCAAGTATTCTCTTCACATCCACCCAAACCTCACTCCAGTCCCTCTCCACCCAGCAGCCAGAATGGTCTTTCTATCTGTAGGATATTGCCTTTCATGTAAGAGAAAAGAAACCCTAAGAAAAGGCATGTGTGTCTGCCATTTGTGCGAAAAGAAATACAGGAAGGGTAAACCAAAAACTAGTGTGATTAACACCTACAGAAGTTGAGTGGGAAAGCTGTTGTAAAAGCACGGAAATAGGAACAGGGTCGGGAGTAAGGGTGAGCTTGGTGGGGAACTTAGCTGAGTTTGCCTTTTCTGTATAGTTCAGATTTTATTTTAGAACCATGGTAATGTTTCACATATCCAGAAAACTACTATGTAAATAATAAACTAATAACAACCAGAATGTGTGTGCGTGTGTTTGGAGGAGGAGTGTAGAAGAATCCAAATGGGAATACTAACAGTGAAAGATAAACCTAGCTTTATTAAAAATGAGTAACATAACCACACTCAAAGGAATGAGGAAGAAAATAACTAATCTAAGTAAGACTGATTTTTAAAAAGTATTTTTACCATATGTTGTCAAAGGCTAGTGACAAATTCTACTTGATGAATGTGTTTTTCATGTTTATGGATTAGCAATCTGAATTTACTTTATGTGTAGTACTAGATTGAACAATCAGTTCAGTCACTCAGTCATGTCCAACTCATTGCGACCCCACGAATTGCAGCACGCCAGGCCTCCCTGTCCATCACCAACACCCGGAGCTCACTCAGACTCACGTCCATCGAGTCGGTGATACCATCCAGCCATCTCATCCTCTGTCGTCCCCTTCTCCTCCTACCCCCAATCCCTCCCAGCATCAGAATCTTTTTCAATGAGTCAACTCTTCTCATGAGGTGGCCAAAGTATTGGAGTTTCAGCCTCAGCATCAGTCCTTCCAATGGACACCCAGGACTGGTCTCCTTTAGGATGGACTGGACCACCCCCACCAACCCCTCTGCCAAAAGTGCTTTAGAGCTCTCTCCTTCCTGCAAGTCCTGGGCACAGTTAGTGTCTAAGGTTTAGAATATCTGAAAGCCAAGAAGTTGGAAATTTTTAAGTGCAGATCAGGTTTAGGGTTTCCTGAGTATCAGCAGTATGCCTCCTATTTTCTTGGTGGGATGTAGAGCTAGGAAGGGGCCATTAAATACTTGGGCCAGATTTAAAGTTGGAAGCCAGTGGCCCCCAGGGCAGCCGGCTGTGCATGCTGTGTGTCTGCATGTATTGACTAGACCTCAGCCCTTGTCCTTCCTAAAGAGCCCTGGGGCGCCAGCTCTTCTCCCTTCTCCTCCTTGTCCCCTAGCTTTGTTCCACGTGTTGAACAAGCATTATTCAGACAGAGCCCATCTTGTGCCTGATGTTGGATTAGGTTTCAGGTGCGATGGAAAGAACCACGAAACATGCTGTCTGCATGCATGGACTGTCAGTCAGCTGGGAAGATGGGGCATACACCTGAGAAAAAAAATGGAACCTAAATGGTAGGGTCCATGTCAGAATGTTGTTGTTCGGTGGCTGTCATGTCCAACTCTTTGCCACCCCATGGACTACAGCACACCAGGGTCCTCTGTCTTCCATATCTCCCAGAGTGTGCTCAAATTCATGTCAGTTGAATAAGTATGTCAGAATGAGGGGTACGCAGAACCAGACACATAGGTTATTGAGTTGGTTGCAGGCTAAGCCCAAGTTATCCAGGGCAGACAGTTCTGAAGGAAGCCAGGCCCTTCAGGTGTCAGTCTAACCCAGGTGACGTGTGAGATGACTTGAGACCCAGAGAAGGGGATTGATTTACTCAGAATCACACAGCTGGAGGCTGGCTTTAAGGAGGTGAGACTAACCAGAGCTCAGTAGCCTCATAAGATGAGAATAAGGGTAGAAAGAGAAGCGACTAAACCATCAGCATCAAAGCAGAGAAGAGGTTGCAGGGTGGCAGGGCCAGAAAGGGTCTGAATACCGGACTGACTGTTCAGGTTTTCTCATACAGACAGATGGAGAGATGAGCAGGGAAGGCCTGGAGAAGGGGTGAGGGGTTTAGAGGGCCCCCGCAGCAGGGCGAGCTGCGCTGCCGTCGCCCACACGGGTAACTGCTCTGCTCTCCGTCCTCCTCCGCCCACAGATACCCCGCTGTTGAAAGAAGCATGAGGGCCGCCATGGGCTCCTCTCCTGTCTGCCCTTCCTCTTCTCCCTGTGCGTCTGAGCACTGTGTCCTCCAGCTGCCCTGCCCAGAGACCTGAGCTGCCCACCTGTGTGTCTGCATCTCCGCACCTCCGAGGGCCCGCAGGCCCACTTCGCTGGAAACTCCGGGAAGAGTCTCGCCATCTGCCTGCTGGACGGCTGGAGGAGCCGGCTCCCTGCCCAGCCAAGCCTTCCCACCTGTGTCGGGGGCGTGAACTGAGCGTGCTGGGTTGAACCCGCCCCTCCCCGGAGCCCTGTGGTCCCCCCGGCTGGCTCTTGGGTGGCAGCCCCGGCTCACGTGGCCCGGGCGCGCCATGCTTGCTTGTGCCTTCCTCCCGCCCCATCGGTTCCCCTGTCACACAGGCTTCATGGCTGCGCTGCTGCCCCCGATGAGGGCCAGGCCTGGGTCTGGCCCTTTTGCTTTGGAGGCTGGTACCACTGCCCTTAGCAGGAGCAGATCCAAAAGTGGCTTCAGCTGGGGCCAGAGTGTGGGGCCCTGGGCCTGCCGTTGGCTGAGGATGGAGGCTGTGAAAAGTCACCCCGCAGTCATCCTCACACCCAGCTGTCTACCTCAGAGGTGGTGGCTCCTGGCCCTGGTGAGTTTCTCAGAAGCGTCCAGAAGATCCCAAGGGAGGGGAGGAAGGTGGCTGTTAATGATTTGTCTTCCTAATATGCAAGTCCTCACTTCCTACTTCCAGCATCTGGCCTTCCTGGCCTCGGTTTTTTTTTCTCTTTCCCTGGAGCCTAAGGGGAAGGTGCCTGCTGCCTCCTGGGTGTGACGCCACGCGGCCCTGGCTTCCTTGCCGGCCAAGGCCGGCGGCGTCCCCCATGGGACGTGAGAGTTCTGAGATGCCGTGGGATGCCCCACTGGTCACTGGCAGTTGGGGGCCAGTGGCCTCATCCTGGGTTCGTGGTGATGGGAGGGGGTCTGCGGGGCACCGACCAAGCCCCCAGACGGCTGCAGGCAGCTCCGGCCCGGTCCTGAGGGTCCTCGTCACCGCAGTCACGTGCCTTAGTAACTGCCCGGGAAGCATGCTGCCGCTTGCTCAGTGCTGCTTCTCCTCCTCCTCCTGCCCTCCCCTGCTGCCTTCCACTCGTCACAGCTGACAGACGACCCCCCTGGAGGCATCAGCACACACCCCCACTCGCCACATGCGCTTGCTGGTAGGGATGGTTTGGGAGCAGCCTGGCTCCAGGGCCCTGGTGTGGAAGGAGTGGCCGGGGCCCTGGCTGGGGCTGCTCCCTCGGCCGGGCTGCTGCCTCTTCGCGAGATGTGGCATTAGGGAGTGCTCGCTGTTGCTTTTGTTCCTGAAGTGCCGCCCCTCTGCTCCCCCCGAGCCTGAAGATACTCAAGCTCAGGGCATTTTCAGTTCCTGACCTAACAGGGTAGCTCCGGTGGCCTTGGAGAGGAGGGGCACGAAGGGCCTTCTCTCAGCCTCCCGCCCCCTCGCTCAACACTCGCACTTTATTTCCGCTCATCCTGGCCTCTCTCACCCCTGTAGTCTTCCTTCCTCTCAGGTAAGGGCAGTGCCTGCCGAGTGTCTCTCTTTTCTCCCTACCTGGTACCCACAGCCCTGGCCCGTGAGGAGGAGGTGCCCGAGGGAAAGTGCAGAACGGAGCAGGCCTGCCCTTGGCCTCCAAAGAGGCCGTGTCCAGAGATGCGCCTGCCAGCTGTGGCTGGCCCGGGGTCCATCTGGAGGGCAGGGTCCCCATGACCCCAGTCATTTCAGCTCACGCAGGTTCTGCTCCACCCGCGGTACCCTTGTCTTCCTCCAGAAGGGAGCAAGGCCCAGTGCGGGGGGTTGCTTGGGGATGCCTCCAGAGTCTCACTGCTTGGCCCACAGCTTTCATTTCCCCATCTTCCAGCACCTGAACTCAAGTCTAGAATATTTTTTTAAACAGGGCTCTTACCCTTTTTTATATAAGTACTCTGGGGGTTTTCCCCATGAGATTGCACTTTTTGTTTGCGGTTTATCCAGCCACAGAGATGATCCGCCTGCCACTTGAAAAAAAAGAAAAAGCCTGCCTTCTGAACCCGTATTTCACCTTGTCCGCCCACCCTGGGGGGATTGCAAGCCCAGACTTGCACCTGGAAGGGAGGAGAGAAAAGTTGGGAGGCTCCTCTCCCCTGCTCCCCTGCTCCCCTGTCCCTGGCTTTGATGAGGCCTGCCTCCTGGAGGCCCGTGGCATGTGGGTACCGAGCCAACCTCACCTCCCTGCTTACCCCCCGTGACGGCTTCCTGCAGTTAGTTCTTGTCTCCCACATCAACCATAAACTGCTGTTTCTGGAGCTTCTGGCCCTTGTTTCTTGTGAAGGATCAGGGCCTCAACGGTAGCCTTGGGGTGGGGTCTGGCTGAGAGATAAGGTAGTGTTGGGGGCCACCAGAGGGGCCTGGAGCCGTGGGGAAGCTGCCGGGGTTTGGCTTTCCCGGGCTCACCTCTAGGAAAGCCCAGCAGAGAACTTGGACAGGAGGAACAGTCGGCACCAAAGGACTTATAAGAGTGTTTTTTTCTTTTTTGCATACATGGTCTGACTCAGTGCAGGTTTTATATCTTGGTGACTTGCAGTCACATTCCGGTGACTTTCAAGGGCCAGTATATGGCGAAAAAGCACTTCAAGTTTCTAACCTTTTCAATGCCTTAGTTCGGCGGGTAGGCTCTGTCTTTTGCCATTTTTGAGTGTTGTGTACTGTGTCCCCATCTCACTGGATGTGAACCGTGAAATGGGCCAAGTCCTGGCCACTCTGTGAGTTCTTTCGGTTTTATAAGGCATTTCAACAGACATCCTCCCAACACTCCATTTGCAAACAGAACGGTAACTCCTGTCTCATCCCCATTCTTCCTGCCCGCTGCCTCCTCCCCTCCCCCAGCCGTGAAGCTTCATGGAGAAGCTGATGGCCAGACAAAGGTATACTTTTCCTGCTAAGTCAGTGGTGGCACAGGAACCCTAGCACTCGACCTTTCCCCTCCCCACCCCTGTGGAGCTCAAACCACTTGCTTCCCACATGACTGTCACTTCCATTCCCAGGGAGCATCCCTACGTAGAGAATGGAAAATGCTACAGATGTTTCTAGATCCTTGCCTGTTTGTTTGGTTCCCCGCCCCCCTCCCCCCAGCTCCTTGAAAATACGGGGCCCAGAAGGGAAAGGACACAGGCTTGACAGCTTCATTCCAGATGTGCTTGCTGAGGACAGAGTCCAGGAGCTTCGCTGAAGCTCCTGGCCTTCAGCACAAGGCCTGTTATTACTGGAGTCTGGAGAGGATTTTCTGTGTCAGGTTTGTAGACCGAGTGGTAGAGTAGCCAGTTCCCTGGAGAGGGAAGGGCAGGCTCAGCTTTCCTGGGAAGCAACCCTTCTTAACCGCCAGTTGAAAATCTAGTAGAATTTTGAGCGAGAACCCCAAGGTTGAGCCCTGTGCTAGGAGCTGGGGGGATGCGCCTGGGCAAAGGGCTTGGGTCACCAGGCGGGGAGAAGAGAGGGTTGAGGGTGGCCTGGCGGCTCATCACGCCACTGTGGAGTCGCAGCATTGGTTTCACATGACGCACGCATTGTTGACTGTGCAGGATGTCACTCAGTTTGGGTTTGCTTTATTTTATTTTATATATATATTTTTTGGTATCCTGTACATTGCAGTGGGTGTGAAGATAGTATTTTAATATTTGTACAAAGTTTAATTTAATTTTAATTGTTCTCTGTATATAACTGCATTTCTAAATAATAATAATAAAAAAAAAAAAGTTCTTTTGAAGGCAGTTGTGAGAGATGTGATCCTTCCAGAAAGTTTTTGCAGAAACCCTCCCAGGGGCAGAAACTCATGAAGGGGATGAAAACACCAGCTCTGAGCAGGAGAGGTGCCTGATAAGAGGAGACGGGACAGGGAGGTGGTCTATGGAACAAAGAGACTACAAGCACAAGTGAAAACACGCCTCTCAGCATGCCAACCACTGTGCCCAGGCCGGGATTCAGCAGTGAGCAAGGTGGTGAGTTGGCCTGCAGGGAATTCCTAGCATGTCAGGAAGGAAGACAGAGCGGCATCCAGTGATGGCTGTGGTGACGGAAGTATGTTGGGACGGTCAGAAAAACCTTCTGGATGAAATGCCGTGTAACTGAGAAGAGAGAAGCCAGAACAGTGAGCCTGAGGGGTGGGACCCGGCCTCTGCGTGGGCAGCAGAGAAGCACTTGCAGTTTGGGAAACCAAAAGGAGTCTAGGGCCGCTGCAGGGGCTGAGGGCAGAGGGCTCGGGGACCGCTGGAGGAGGCAGGCAGAGGCTGATGGTAGGAAACCCTTGCCAGCCACGCTGGGACGTTTCACTTCCTAAGGGCAACGGAAAGTGCCCTCATGGTTTTAATTAATAGAATGACTTAGCTCCACTTTATTTTTGGAAGCTCTATCTCTTAAGAAGAATGAATTTATGGGGATAAAAACATACATAAGCGAGAGACCATGTAAGAAGTTGTTGGTCTGTGGGGAATAAGGTAGTTTGAGCAGCTAGGTGAACAGCCACACCGTTCTCTGAGCGGGAGAGGAAGTGCTAGAGACCCAGAGCGGAAAGAGCAGAAAGTGTAGAGGTGAAAAGAGGTCACTGCAGGTAGGAGAGGCCAACAGTGCTCAACAGGTAGTAAGGGCGTGAGTAGAAAGATGTACCAGGTACTTTGGGATAAAAATTCAGGCCACCCTTAGGTTTGTCCTCCTGGGAAATGGTCAGGATGTGTTTACACACAGTCATGTGGAAAGACGTTCTGGGGGTATCTTTGCCAACACCCAGTCTCAGACTCAGAACACCCGTCTTCAGTAGGCTCTGCCCAGGCCACACTGCCATAACTGCAGGGGGGTGGAGAGACGAGTGTTCAGCTTTGAAGAGTGACGGTGATAGTGGAAGTGAAGTGCAAGGCACTCAGTTGTGTCCAACTCTTTGTGACCCCGTGGACTGTAGCCCGCTAGGCTCCTCTGTCCATGGAATTCTCCAGGAAAGAAGAGTGGGTTGCCATTCCCTTCTCCAGGGGAACTTCCCAACCCAGAGATGGAACTCAGGTCTCTTGCATTGCAGGAAGATTCTTCACCATCTGAGCCACCAGGGAGGCCTGATGGTGGTAATGGCTGGTCCTTTAAAAGCACTTACTCTGCACCAGGCAGGGTTTTAAGTGTGCCATGTGTATCAACTCATGGAACCCACACAGCAGCTCTACATGCCAGGTATCAATAGCTTCCCTGCCCAGAGCCCTGAATCACATAGAATGGAAGTGAGGCCTAAAGAGGTGAACTGACTTGCCCAAGGTGGAGCCAGAATTGAATTCGAACCCAGATGGCCCTGAAGGAGTGATGCCCTCTCTGGCCCACTTCCCACCCCACCAGATTCTGCCTGCCTCTCAAGGCCCTCATCCCCTTCCTACTGCCTTTCAGAGTCTCTGTTCTCAGCAGTGAGCTTCAGATAGAGGAAGAACTCTTAATTTCAGAGCAGGGAAATGGCATACTATCATGAGGATAATGAGGTACCCTCATCTCAGAGGGTTGGGATGTGCCCTTCATGGTGCTGAGGGAGGAGGCATTTAAGCTATGCAGAATGTGATGAGAAATAAATTCACCAAGTAGCAAAAGTTGTTCTCCAGGAGAAAAAAAAAACAGAAAGACAAGACTGCTTGTTTCAATGAGAGGTAAGTTGTCTCTCTCTTTGGAATATAGGGGAGAAGCATATCCCATCAGGTAAGGAATGCTGGGGAAGGGAGTTTTGTCAAAACGGGGTCAGCCACAGGTTGGCAGCCCTCTTGATGACAGATGAGGGGAACAAAGAAACAGCCCACAAAACCTGCAGAACTGCTGGGGGAAGGGCTGTCTTTGAAGTGATTGGCCCAGATTGGAAAGGAGATGGAAGGGGAGAAAAGAAATTTCCTACCTTGGCACCATTTTTAACAGTTGCATAGACTCTATCATATTGGTAATCTGGACTTGTAAATTGTCGAACATTTTTTTTAAATTCTTATAACCAATGGATTGATAGTGTTTTAAATTACTTCTCTGGCATAAACTGCTGGAAATGGAATTGCAAGGTCAGAAGAAGCACATTTTAGAGGCTTTTGATACAGTTCAAATTGCCCACGAAGAAAGTTACTCCAAATTAGAATCTCATTGGCAGTGTTCATTTTCCCAGCAACCTCACCAGCCAGCATGGGTTATTTTGTCTTTGTTTTTTAATTTATTGGCTGCACTGGATCTTCATTGCTGCACAGGGACTTTCTCTAGTTGCCACTAGCAGGGGCTGCTCTCCAGTTGTGGGGCTCAGGCCTCTCGTTGCAGCGGCTTCTCGTTTCTGTTGCGGAGCATGCGCCCTGGGCACGTGCACTCAGTAGTTGTGGCACAGGGGTTTAGTGGCCCCTAGGCATGTTGGATCTTCCCAGACGAGGGATCAAACTCATGTCCCTTGTATTGGCAGGAGGATTCTTAACCACTGGACCACCAGGGAAGTCCAGCATGAGGTATTATCTTTTTTAAAAAAATAAGCCAGTTGAAAGAAAATGGCATTTTGATCTACAGTTGTTTCATTATTTATGAAGTTGAATCTTGAAACAAATTGAAAACTGTCCAAGTTTGAGGTCTAAGACATCCAGGTTTGGGAGAGAGAGAGAAGTTCCTAAGGCAAGAAATGAATCTGTACCTGGGTAGACATGGGCACATTCCCACGACGACAGGCCCGGGTTGTTGCTCTAAGCTCTGTGGAGGTAAGAGAGCATCACAGGGCTTGGGGACTGTCCCATCCCATGCCCAGAGGTGAACAGCTGTTTGGCATTTCAGATTTCCCATGATGCCCCAGGGCCACCAGAAAAGGAAATTTCATAACATAGGAATGTCCTGAACAGCCCGTCTGGGGTAACTTGAACGACCCTCAACTTGGCAGAAAACTGTGGAGGCTCTGCAAGTGTGGAATTCCCCACCGTGGAGCTCCCTGGGGAAGCGGGTTGTCCAGCCTCCAGCAAAAGGCAGCATGCTCGCGGGTTCAGCCTGCTGACCTGGGCTGAGCAACTGAGGTGATCTCGGGTGTGTGAAGGAAGGACTTTGGCTCCACACAAACACACCAAGCATGGGGGCTGCAGCTGTGACGTCTGGGGTGGTCTCAAAGCCCTTGAACAGCGAGCTCTGAAGACTTCACAGAATCTGCTGCTGTAGCCCTTTTATAGGATGGCTATTCCCACTCCTGGTCATTCATTCGTTTGCCAGTTTACTCAACAGTTGTTGCTCTTGTTTTAAAGCTTTCCTGGTGGCTCAGAGGGTAAAGCATTTGCCTGCAATGTGGAAGACCCAGGTTCGATCCCTGGGTTGGGAAGATTCCCTGGAGAAGGAAATGGCACCCCACTCCAGTATTCTTGTCTGGAAAATCCCATGGATAGAGGAGCCTGGTAGGCTACAGTTTATGGGGTCACAAAGAGTCGGACATGACTGAGCAATTTCAGTTTCTTTTTTTCTGTTTTTTTTTTTTTTTTTTTTGAGTTAGCTTTACACAAAATCTGGTACTAGGTCCCAGGCTTACAGCAGTGAGTAAGAGTCAGTCTTTGACCTCAAGGAGTTTGCGACTAATAGGGGAGAAAGAGATTAACAGCTGCCTAAAATTTAAGGCAGAACTTAGAGGAAGCTATTGGAGCACCCACAAAGTGCCTGGGGAGTGAAGAGTGAAGAGTTCATTTCTTGGGGGACGAGCAAAGATTCCCCAGGGAAGGTGCCATTTGCTTTACGTCATAAGGGATGAGTTTTAACACTCTAGGTAGACGAGAAAGTCAACAAGGAGCTATAGGGTGGGGAGTGTGCACAAGTGGTTCCTTCAGGCTGTGTCTGTGTGCGTGTGTGTCCTCAGTCATTCGGTCGTGTCCTACTCTTTGCGACCCTATGGACTGCATCCCACCAGGCTTCTCTGTCCATGGAATTTTCCAGTCAAGAAGACTGGGATGAATTGCCATTTCCTACTCCAGGGATCAAATCTGAGTTTGTTGTATCTCGCGCATTGGCAGGCAGATTCTTTACCGCTGAGCCACATAGAAAGCCTATTCTTCAGGCTACAGAGACATAGGAGCAAAGCACCGGCATGTAAGATGAGGAAGCATCTGAAATTGCCACTTCTGCTGGTTAATTAAAAAAGGTCAGTATGAGCAATTTCAACCTAAAACTTAAGATCTGCCAAAATTAGAAATGCCTTTCTCCTCTGGGCTGATTAAACTTTAATTACTTTAATCACAAGCAAGAAATCCAGGATGCCCATGGACAAGTGTCTGAGACTTCCTGTCCCAGAGTCTGTTCTCTACAAAAACAGAGCACTTGGTGCCAACCTGCCAGCTCCTGGTCCTGCCTGCAGGGGGCGTCTTCAGAGAGCGTGAGCGGGCCCAAGTCTCCAGTACAGGGCCAATTCACTAGCTCTCTGGGGACAGAAGGGACACCCAGGGCTTGCAACCAAGTTTCTGCCAGCAGCAGCCAGGCAGCCATTTCAATGTTAAGAGGTGTTTTTATCCTTTCTGTCATTTCCTTAAAGCGGAATTAAGGGACAGTGGGTACATCCAACTACAATACTTTTTTCTTGTCACCTTTCTTTTTCATTAGAAACATTGGAAAATAAGCTGTCTTATAATGAGTGATACATGTTAAAACAGCGGAAGTAATATTTTTTTCACTCATCAGTTTGGCAAAAGGGAACACTTAAAAATATCTAGTGGGAATGTAGATTGGCACATTCTCTATGGAGAGTAATTAGGCGACAACCATCAAATTACAATGCAGCTCCTCTTCCCTTATTTACTGAACAATTCAATTCTAATGCCATTAAGTGGGGGCAGAATTACACAATCAGAAAAGGAAACAGAACGGACACAACGAACCCTGCAATGTCAGATTGCAATGATAAGATTTCATGGTTTCAATCTATATGAATATAGAAATATAAGTAAACGAATGCATGGATGCAGGTACACACACACACGAGCTAAATATTCCCAAGCTCTTTCCAGAGGATTTGGGATCAGTGATACTTCAACAGCAGTGAGCACACCTAAAGTTTGGATCTTGGACTGTTTGCCACTAAAAGGAACCTGGGCTCCTTGGAGAAATGACTGATTACAGAGCCCCAGCAGGAAGATTACTAGATGAACTTGCAATATTTTGTTGTATCAGAAAGTTTTAAAAAAAAGTGCTAAAAAAATGATGGGTACATGTCCAAAGTACTCCCATTTGCATGGGCATCTACTGACCAAATCAGGAACGACATGAGCATCAAAATAATGATAATAGATTTTAATCCACTGCATAAAATAGGAGGCCACAAATCCATATAGGTACACTGAAATCCATATAGGTAAACCTGGTAGATATTACTTCCTTCAGGGGGACAAATCAAAAATCATGTACCACCTGACAGAATGCATCACGTCCAAACACGTCCACCAAAACTCAAGCTAAATCTAATCATGAAAAAATGATACAAACCCAGACTGAGTGATTTTTTAAAAAAACTGGCATATAGTCCTCAAAATGCCAAGTTCACACAGAACAAAAAAACACTGATAAATGAGAGGCGTGATTCTGAATTGAATCCTTTGACATAAAAGATGCTATTGGGACAACTGGTGAAACTTGAGTCCAGTGTGAGGATTAGATGGTAGTAATGTATCTGTGTTAATTTCTTGTTCTGTTGGTTATACTGAGGTTATTCAGGGCCATGTCCTTGTTCATAGGGAACACATGTTAAAGGGGATCCAACAACATACTGCCCCAAATGATTCAGGAAACTTTCTATAAATTTGTTTCTAAATAAAATTATTTACTTAAATTAAAAAATATTAATACAATGTACTCTTTGACCAAGAAATTCTCCTTTCAGGACTTTTTTCTGAAAGATGTTCTTGCATAAAATATCAAATGTATAGAAGCTGTTCATTGCAATTGTCTAATCACTGCAGATGGTGACTGCAGCCATGAAATTAAAAGACGCTTACTCCTTGGAAGGAAAGTTATGACCAACCTAGATAGTATATTAAAAACCAGAGACATTACCTTGCTAACAAAGGTCCGTCTAGTCAAGGCTATGGTTTTTCTAGTAGTCATGTATGGATGTGAGAGTTGGACTGTGAAGAAAGCTGAGCGCCAAAGAATTGATGCTTTTGAACTGTGGTGTTGGAGAAGACTCTTCAGAGTCCCTTGGACTGCAAGGAGATCCAACCAATCCATCCTAAAGGAAATCAGTCCTGGGTGTTCATTGGAAGGACTGATGTTGAAGCTGAAACTCCAATACTTTGGCCACCTGATGCGAAGAGTTGAGTCATTGGAAAAGACCCTGATGCTGGGAGGGATTGGGGGCAGGAGGAGAAGGGGATGACAGAGGATGAGATGGCTCGATGGACATGAGTTTGAGTGAACTCTGGGAGTTCGTGATGGACAGGGAGGCCTAGCGTGCTGAGATTCATGGGGTCGCAAAGAATCGGACATGACTGAGCAACTGAACTGAACTGAACTGAATAAAGCCAAAACTTCAAAATAACCTAAATGCTCATCAACACAGGCTAAATACATATGATACATCAAACATGAAATGAACACGGTGGAGGAGGCAGGGGAAGAGAATAAAACAGCTCTGGACTATTCTGCAGGATACATTGTTGTAAACAAAACAAAACAAAAAAACAGGCCCAGAAGAGGGTGCTGGAACCCTATTATTTGTATACCCAAAAAAAAAAAAAAAAAAGATCTTTTAAATGTGTCAATGTGCAGAGAATCACTCCAGATATGGGTAACATTGGGTGCCTCTTGAGAGAGAGTGACTTGGGAGGAAGGGTCACTTTCTATACCTTTTGCACTTTTGAATTTTGTAGCAAATGAATATATTGCCTCTTCAATAAATTATTCCTTAAAAAAGCAAAAGGCCTGATACCTAGGCACACAGAAAATTTTCTCAAAGAATGTTGAAAATGTATCTGATCTTTTCATTTGTTACAAATTAGTAATCTGCCTCCTGGGAAGGGACACACAGCTCCCCAAAGAGCTTTGCTTAAGAACTAATAACCCATATTCATTGCCTGTTATTTCCATCTGCCTTTCTGGAGAAAATAAAACTATTTACTAGAATCTTTAGTGTTACAAACTGAATTGGTCATAACACTCCCCCCACCCCCGACCAAATGCATATGTTGAAGTCTTAATTCCCAGTATCTTGGAATGTGACTGAAATTGGAGACAGCATCTTTAAAGGCGTAATTAGGTTAAAATGAGGTCATTAGAGTCATAATCCTGTATAACTGGTGTCCTCATAAGAAGAGGGAATTTGAATACATATATACAGAAGGAAGAGGGCTTCCCTGATGGTCCAGTGGTAAAGAAACTGTGTGCCAATGCAGGAGACGTAAGAGAGGCGAGTTCGATCCCTGGATTGGGAAGATGCCCTGGAGGGCAACCCACTCCAGTGTTCTTGCCTGGAGAATCCCATGGACAGAGGAGCCTGGCGGGCTGCAGTCCATGGGACTGCAAAGAGTCAGACACGACTGAGCGACTAACTCTCCCTTTCCCTTAGGCAAGTGGGAGCCATCAGAGGGTTCTGGAGAGCAGGAGAGGCTCTGAATATTAGAAAAGAACTTGGTGGACAATGAATCAGAATCGAAACCCACCCAGGAGACCACTGCAAGCACCCTGGGAGGGAAGGAAAAATCAGCCGTCAGATGATCAGAAGTTGTGGGAGAAATGAGATCATTGCCCAAGATGTTTCAGGTTAAGAGATCTGAGGTTTGCGTGGCTGACTGTACTGGATGGAGAGGGATAAGAGACAGAAAGGTCAAAATGACAGTACAGGTGACCCTGGAATAACGTGGCTGTGAACTGCACTCGTCCACTTATACATGGATGTTTTTCAGTTGTAAATACTAGGAGCAGACTCATTGGAAAAGACCCTGATGCTGGGAAAGAGTGAGGGCAGAAGGAGAAGGGAATGGTACAGGATAAGAGAATTGGATGGCATCATCGATTCAATGGACGTGAGTTTGAACAAGCTCTGGAAGACGGTAGAGGATAGGGAGGACTGGCACGCTGCAGTCCGCGGGGTGGCGAAGAATTGGCTATGACTTAGAGACTAAACAACAACAAATACTATAGCAAATAGTAGAGGAGGAAGGACTGGTGCTGAAGCTGAATCCTCAGTACTTCGGCCGACTGATGCAAAGAGCTGACTCACTGGAAAAGACCCTGATGCTGGGAAAGATTGGAGGCAGAAGAAGCGGACGACAGAGGATGAGATGGTTGGATGGCACTGCCGATCCAACATGTCAGTGGACGTGTGTTAGAGCAAACTCCGGGAGATGGTGAAGGACAGGGAAGCCTGGTGTGCTGCAGTCCACAGGGTCGCAAAGAGTCGGACACGAATGAGCGACTGAACAACAAATAGAACGGGATCTGAGGCTGGTTGAATTCACAGATGGGGAACCTTGGATATGGAGGGCAGACTGTAAAATTATGCTCAGATTTTCCACTTCTGAGCGTGGGCACCCCTAACCCCCACGTTGTTGAAGAGTCAACCTCATATCTCTATGGTAAGGAGAAGAAAAAGAGGAAGGACAGAGAAATACACAAAGGGAGTATTGGAAAGAGAGTGTGTAGGCAGTCTTGCAGAGGGTTCAGGAGTGAGAGGCTGAGCGTCCCGGACTCAGCAAAGGGTCATCACACTTGTTCAGGGAAGGAACTAAAGCCTGTCCTAGGGAATTGCTTCTGGGGTGAAAAAAAGAACTGGTTGACCTCCCACAGGAAGATGTAGGGGAACTCCAGAGGATCAGAGCACACCCAACCTGGGAAGGCAGAATCTGGAGGGTAGGGTTGGGGGTATCGTGGGGGCGTGGGGGCAGTAATCTGGTTCCTCTTATTTCTCCTCCCAGCAACTCAAACTGAGGCTGGGAAGGATGATTTGCAGGCAGAAGGATCTCATTTCCTCTCTCTGATAGAACAAAAGCCAATTCTTGGGGAAGAACTTGAAGTAGTTGATGCCTGGTCCTCGTCTTGGCCTCGGAAGATCAGTTGAGGGGAGCTGGGATGGCTCAGCCTGCTGGCGCCATCTAGTGTCCGACTGGTGAGAGTTGGACTACAAAGAAAGCTGAGCGCGGAAGAACCGATGCATTTGAACTGTGATGTTGGAGAAAACGCTTGAGAGTCCTTTGGACTGCAAGGAGAGCCAACCAGTCCATCCTAAAGGAAATCAGTCCTGAATATTCTTCGGAAGGACTGATGCTGAAACTGAAACTCCAATACTTTGGCCACCTGATGAGAACTGACTCATTTGAAAAGACCCTGATGCTGGGAAAGATTGAAGGCAGGAGGAAAAGGGGATGACAGAGGATGAGATGGTTGGATGGCATCACTGACTCAATGGACATGAATCTGAGCAAGCTCTGGAAGTTGGTGATGGACAGGGAAGGCTGGCATGCTGCAGTCCATGAGGCTGCAAAGGGTCGAACACGACTGAGCAACTGCCTGTCAGAGGGGAGGCTTAGGCTAGGCTGATGGGATAAACTGAAAAGTTGGGGTCCAGCCTGCAGCAGAGTTTTGGGGCGATGGAGAGGGAATGTGGCCAAGAGTTCACAGGCACTGAGACTGGGACTCTGTATTAGTTTTCCTGTGCTTCCTGCATTCCCTCTGTCTCCACCAGTCATCAGATTCAGATCCGCCTGATCCAGTATGACCTCGTCTAAACAGGAGGACATCTGAGAATCCCTGTTTCCAAGTAAGGTCACGTTCACAGGTCCTGGGGGTTAGGACTTGAACCTACCATAGTGGGAAATGCAATGCAACCTTCAAAAGACTCCTTTCATCCAACAGTGTGTCTGACAAGCGCCAGCCTGTGCCAGGGCTGGGCTTGCGGAGCTGAAGGTGTGGACACTGCTGGGGCCTTGAGGCTCCTTAAGAGTCTTGTCACTGGTTCACCCTTGACTCCTCAGAGCCCAGCGGGGCAGGTCCAAAGACTTGGTGTTTCACTGAAGTAGGAAAAGAGGATGGAGGAAGGGCAGGAGAGAGGAAGGAGGGGCTGCAGGAAGGATGAGGGGAGAGATGACACAGGGGAAAATGGGGAGGGGGCCGCAGGACTACAGGCTAGAGCTTTTGCAGAGCAGGTGACCTTAGGCTGGGACTAGAGTTTCCCCAGCAGAAAGGAGATGAGCAGAAGAGAGGCCTTCTGGGCTGAGCTAAAAGTCTGAGCAGTAACCTGGAAGCCTGAAGGAGGCTTGTGACGTTGAGGGGTTTGGTGTGGCTGGAAGGGAGGGTGTTTGTGGCGGGGAATACTCTGCCTGTGCTGTGCTCTATGGTGAAGGCTGGGTGGGCCATTCTCAGGGCTTTAAGTACTACTTCTAGGTGGACAGACACCTTAGGAGGCTCTAAAGCCTGTGCTAGGTGTCAAAATTACCAGGGGTAGAGACTGAAGCAGGGTTTCCCTAGTAGCTAAGGTGGTAAAGAATCTGCCTGCAATGCAGGAGACCAGGGTTTGATCCCTGGGTCAGGTAGATCCCCTGGAGAAGAGAATGGCAACCTACTCCAGTATTCTTGCTTGGATAATCCCGTAGACAGAGGAGCCTGGTGGGCTACAGTCTATGGGGTTGCAAAGAGTCAGACACAACTGAGTGACTAACGCACACACAGAGAGACTGAAGCAGGCAGAGACTCATGAAAAAGGGCTTCAGAGGGCGTCCTGGATAAAAACGAAAATATCCAATCTCAGAATTGCCCCCATTTTCTGAGAGTATCTAGTGCAGAATAAAACCACACTGCCTTGAAACTTACCCCAGCTACTTAACACATGCTTCCAAAACAAGCCCCTCGCAGTGTGCAAGCTCCTTCATGGCAGCAAATACCAAGAGATCCAATCTGTGGGACTTCAGGTGTGTGCCCCATAGGCTGTGGTTGTGGGTATCAACATAGTTGATGATAAATGTCATTTAATTTCTAGTTTGCCAACTGTTGTTAATAATTAATGAGCATTTGATTTCATGGAATACTTTTTCTGCTACAATAGATAAGACGTAACATAGTTTTCTTTAATCCGTTAATGTAACTCATTATATTGAATAGTAATAGAATTGACTGCTATTAAACCATCCTTATATTCTTGCTAAACCCAACTTGATTAGGATAAAGGCGTGTGTGTGATTGTGTGTTTTAAAATACATTGCTATTTTTGTTTAATTGGCATCTATTGCCAATTAAAAGCTGTTGATCACCATCTGGTTTTGCAAGAATGAAGCCACTGTCACCTGCCATTGCAGACCCTCCACACACCCCAGAAGGAGTTCTGGGCCAAAGATCAGTAATGAGGCCCTCTGTGCTCTGGGAAAAGCTGGCAGAATAAGCCTTCAGATGCTTGGACATTTTCGGGAGAAGATGTTATGAACTCAATTTCTCACATCTTCTCATAGCTAGAAAAGGACTAAAATCCTTAATAGAAGCATCTGCTCCTTGTGACCTGCAGCAGTCTTCTGCCAAAAATGTGTGCCTGCTTGTATGTATCCCCCTTCACCTTGTGGCTCAGCTGGTAAAGAATCTGCCTGCAGTGTGGAAGACCTGGGTTCAATTCCTGGGTTGGGAAGATCCCCTGGAGAAGGGAAAGACTACCCACTCCAGTATTCTGGCCTGGAGAATTTCATGGACTGTATAGTCCATGGGGTTGCAAACAGTTGGATATGACTGAGAGAATTTCACTTGCTTACTTCCTTCACTAAAATCATATGTATACTGTGACTGCCCACCCCTGGCCCCGCCTTCAGAGCTCCCTTTCTGAGCGGAGGTCTCCCAGGCTGTAATTCTCATTTGGCCCCAAATAAAATTTAACTCACAGCTCTCATGTTCTGCATTTTTTGAAAATTTCTTTTCTTGTCCTTGTTTGCCACAGAGCTATAGTAACGCCATGCAACAGTATTTTGTGACTTCCCTCTTTTTAATTTTTGGAAGCTTATTGGTTTCTTAACAGTTGGATGAAAATGATCTATAAAACCATATGTGCAATTCCCTGGATGATTATTGATTGAATTAGGTTTTCCATTTTATTGAAATAATTTTGGTGATTTTTTTTCTATCAAGTTATCTATTTCAATGTACATTTTTCAAATTTGTTGGCATAGAACATTTTGATTTTTAAAACTTTACTATCTGTAATCATACCCCTTTAATATTTCTCAATTTCTAACATTGTTTACTTGTTATGACTTTCACTTTTTCTTGAACAATCTCACCAGAATCTTTTTTTTGTTTTGAAGAGTTCAAGAGCTGTTTACCAGAGTCTTCCCTTTGGCTTCATTTATTTTAGTTGGGTTTATTAACAGCTACTTTTATACAATAAAATTCACACTTTTTCATTTTTAGTTTTGGCACTAATCTAATCACGTAATCACCACTACAATTAAAACTGTTCCATCACCCTCTAAGATTTCTTTGTATTCCTGTGTAACTGCCCCTCCCCACCTCTAGGCCTGAGGCAAACACTGATTTGTGTTATGTCTATAAAATGTCTGCTTTTACAGGATATCTTATAAATAGAATCATACATTATACAGCCTTCTGAGTCTGGCTTCCTTCACTGAGTATAATGTGTCTGATTTTTCTCCTTGTTTCACATGTATCGATAAGTTCTTCCTTTTTATTGTCAAATAGCCTCCCACGGTACAGATGTACCAGGGTTTTGTTTGTTTTGTTTCAACAAAGTTTGGTAATCAGCTTTTTTAAAAACCCATGTATCATTTTTTTAAAGCTTTTATTTTATACTGAACTGTAGTTTGTCAAGGTGGCTCACACAGCAAAGAATCCTCCTGGAATGCAGGAGACCTGGGTTTGATCCCTGGGTCGGGAAGCTACCCCGGAGAAGGGAATGGCTACCTAGTCCATTACTCTTGCCTGGAGAATTCCATGGACAGAGGAGCCTGGCAGGCCACAGTCCGTGGGGTCACAAAGAGTCAGACACGACTCAGCGACTAACACTCCCACTTGTTTCACCGTTGACTGACAAAGTTGTGTCAGTTTTAGGGGCACAGCAAAGTGATTCAGTTATACCTACACGTGTATCGTTTTTCAAACTCTTTCCCCATTTCGGTTGTTGTAAAATACTGAGCAGAGTTCCCTGTGCTCTGCACTAGATCCTTGTCGGTTATCACTTTTAAATGAAGCAGTGTGTACACGTCAATCCCAAGCTCCCTAACTATCCCTCCCCTCTACCCCTCCCTACTGGTAGCCAGAAGTTCTTTCTCTGAGTCTGAGTCTGTTTCTGTTTTATAAATAAGTTCATTTGGATCACTTCTTTTTAGACCCTGGATATAAGGGATATAATACAATATTTCTCTTTCTCTGACTTATTTCTCAGTATGACACTCTCTAGGCCCTGGGTGTACCAGTTTTTTCAGTTGTTCGCATTTTGTTGTTGATTTATTTGGCTGTGCTGGGTTCTCGTTACTGTACACGGACTTTATCTAGTTGCGATGAGCAGGGGCTACTCTCTGCTCCGGTGCTTGGGCTTCTCATTGAGGTGGCTTCTCTTGCTGTGGAGCGCAGGCTCAAGAGCTCATGGGCTTCGGGAGTTGCGGCATGTGGGCTTAGCTGCTCCTTGGCATGTGGGATCTTCCTAGACCAGGGACTGAACCTGTGTCCTCCTGCATTGGCAGGTGGATTCTTTACCTCTAAGCTACTAGGGAAGCCCAGAAGCTTCCAATTTAAATGAAGTTCATAAGTTAAAAAAATATATATGATGAGATTGGGGGCTTGTCAGTCCCTCTCTGTTGTGTTTTGTTGTTGTTGCTTTCTATTGTTATTGTATCATTTAAAAATTCCCTTCCTTGGTCTTTAGTTCAGTTCAGTAGTTCAGCTCCTCAGTCATGTCTGACTCTTTGTGACCCCATGGACTGCAGCATGCCAGGCCTCCCTGTCCGTCACCAGCTCCCGGAGCTTGCTCAAACTCATGTCCATCGAGTCAGTGATGCCATCCAACCATCTCATCCTCTGTCATCCCCTCCTCCTCCTGCCCTCAATCTTTCCCAGCATCAGGGTATTTTCCAATGAGTCAGTTCTTTGCATCAGGTGGCCAAAGTATTGGAGTTTCAGCTTCAGCATCAGTCCTTCCAATGAACATTCAGAGTTAATTTCCTTTAGGATTGACTTGTTTGATCTCTTTCCTGTCCAAAGAGCTCTCAAGAGTCTTCTCCAACACTATAGTTCAAAAGCATCAGTTCTTTGGTGCTCAGCTTGCTTTATGGTTTAACTCTCACATCCATATATAACTACAGGAAAAACTGTAGCTTTGACTATACGGACCTTTGTTGGCAAAGTAATGTCTCTGCTTTTTAATAGGCTATCTATGTTGGTCATAGCTTTTCTTCCAAGGAGCAGGAGTCTTTTAATTTCATGGCTGCAATCACCATCTGCAGTGATTTTGGAGCCCAAGAAAATAAAGTCTGACACAGTTTCCATTGTGCCCCATCTATTTCCCATGAAGTGATGGGATCGGATGCCATGATCTTAGTTTTCTGAATGTTGAGTTTTAAGCCAGTTTTCTTCACTCTCCTCTTTCACTTTCATCAAAAGGCTCTTTAGTTCTTCTTCACTTTCTGCCATAAGGGTGGTGTCACCTGCATATGTGAGGTTATTGATATTTCTCTTTTATCCTAATTTAGGTTTATTGAGTATTTCTGTTTGGCTCCATTTGTTGAGTACATTTATTTCAACTTGATTTTCAGGAAATGCATTTAAGGCTACCAATTTCTCTCTAAATACTACTATAACTATTTTGAAAGATCTGATTAGTAATATTTCCATTTTTCAATTCTAAATAAGTGTCATTTCCCCTTTAACCATGAGCTATTTGAAAATAAAACTTTAAGTTTTCAAATATGAATTAAAAACACTTTGTCTTAGTTATCGGTTTTAAATGTAATTGCATTGTCTTTCTTAGAGACAGTGACTAGTATAACAGATTACTTGAACTATCTTGAGATTTTCTTTGTGACCTTACAGCTGGTCAACATTTGTGATGGTTTTTTCACATTTGATATAATGTATGCCTCTACTTTTTGGTGCAAGGTTATATATTCAAGCAAAATACTTGGAATGGTGCCAGGCATGTAAGTTCTTAACTGTTAGCTAATAGTATTGGTTTTCATTTTGTAATTTTTTTCTTCATGACCTATTGATTTATGATAGAGGCTGTTAGGTCCTCCCACTAGGCCTTGTGATTTGTCAATTTCTTTTTATAATTATATTAGGTTTTGCTTTCTGCATGGGCTTCCCAAGTGGCTCAGACTGTAAAGAATCTGCCTGCAATGTAGGAGACCTGGGTTCAGTCCCTGGGTCGGGAAGATCCCCTGGAGGAAGGAATGGATATTCACTCCAATTCTTGCCTGGAGAGTTCCATGGACAGAGGAGACTGGTAGGCTACAGTTCATGGAGTCACAAAGAGTCAGACAAAACTGAACAAGACACTCTTTGCTTTCTATAATTTAAGACCGTCTTGCTTTTTTGAAAATAATTTTGTTTATTTTTGGCTGCGCCAGGTCTTCATTGCTGCAAGGCCTTTTCTCTAGTTGCAGTGAGTGGGGGCTACTTTCTGTTGTCTTGGGCAGGCTTCTCACTGGGGCGGTTTCTCCTGATGCAGAGCAAGGGCTATAGGCACGCAGGCTTCCACAGTCGCAGCACGCGAGCTCCGCAGCTGTGGTGCTCGCTTAGCTGCTCCTGTGCATGTGGGATCTTTCTGGACCAGGGATTGAACCCATGTATCCTGCATTGGCAGGCAGATTCTTTACCACTGAGCCACCAGGGAAGCCCAAGGTCGTCTTATTAATTACCTGCTACTGTATGACAAAATACCCCCTGAATTTAATGGCTTGAAGCAACAGTACACATTTACAGTCTCGTGGTTTTTGAGTCTAGGATTCATACATGGCTTAACTTGGCAGTTCTGGCTTAGGGTCTCTCACGAGTTTGCCATTGTTGGCAGGAGTCAGTGTTCTCCAAAGGTGAGCACAGGTCTGAGGACCTGCTTCCAAGCTCACTCACGTGGTTGGCACGTTGGCACGTCAGTCTTCCCCCACATAGACCTCTCTGGGACTGCAGGAGTGTCCGTTGACATGGCAGCTGGCCTTCCCCAGAGCAAGTGATTCAAGAATGTACATACACATCAAGGAAACAAGAATTGAAAGAGATACATGTACCTCAATGTACATCCCAGCACTGTTTACAATAGCTAGGACATGGAAGCAACCTAGATGTCCATTGGCAGATGAATGGATAAGAAAGCTGTGGTACATATACACAATGGAATATTACTCAGCCATTAAAAAGAATACATTTGAATCAGTTCTAATGAGGTGGATGAAACTGGAGCCTGTTATACAGAGTGAAGTAAGTCAGAAAGAAAAACACCAATACAGTATACTAATGAATATATATGGAATTTAGAAAGATGGTAACGATGACCCTGTATGCGAGACAGCAAAAGAGATACAGATGTATAGAACAGACTTCTGGACTCCGTGGGAGAGGGCAAGGGTGGGATGATTTGAAAGAATAGCACCGAAACATGTATATCACCGTATGTGAAACAGATCACCAGTCCAGGTTCGACACATGAACAGGGCGCTCAGGGCCAGAACACTGGGACAACCCAGAGGGATGGGATGGGGAGGGAGGTGGGAGGGGTTTGCAGGATGGGGAACACATGTACACCCATGGCTGANGAATTTAGAAAGAAGGTAACGATAACCCTGTATGTGAGACAGCAAAAGAGACACAGATGTATAGACCAGTCTTTTGGACTCTATGGGAGAGGGCGAGGGTGGGATGATTTGGAAGAATGGCATTGAAACATGTATAATATCATATGTGAAATGAATCACCAGTCCAGGTTTGATGCATGATGCAGGATGCTTGGGGCTGGTGCACTGGGATGACCCAGAGGGATGGTATGGGGAGGGAGGAGGGAGGGTGGTTCAGGATGGGGAACACGTGTACACCCGTGGCAGATTCATGTTGATGTATGCCAAAACCAATACAATATAGTAAAGTAATTAGCCTTCAATTAAAATAAATAAATTCATATTTTTTTAAACTGGTCAGTTTATCTAATGAAAAACATTTGCCAAAACAGTTCATCCATTCCTCCCACCCTCTACTCCCTGTCTCTTACAACTACCAATCTGTTCTCTTTATCTATGAACTTGGTGGCTTTTTTCCCTTAGATTCCACATATAAGAGAGATCATACAGGGACTTCCCTGGCAGTCTAGTGGTTAAGACTGTGCACTTCCACTGCAGGTGGTGAGGTTTCATTCTTATTCAGAGAACTAAGTTCCTACATGCCATGGTAAATGGCCAAAGAGAGAGAGAGATCATACAGTAGTTTTCTTTCTCTCTTCGACTTATTTCACTTAGCATAATGCCTTTAAGGTCCACCCATGTTGTGGAAAATGATAAGAATTTACTCTTTTTATGACTGAATAATATTTCATTGCATATATATACCACAATTTCTTTACCAATTTAACCATTGATGGACACTTATGTTGTTTTCCTATCTTGGTTATTGTAAATAATGTTGCAATGAACACAAGGGTGCCTATATCTTTTTGAATTCATGTTTTCCTTTTCTTCAGATAAATTTCTTAAATATTTCCTATGTTCAAAGTTGTATGCTGGCCAGCATGGAAATGATGTGACCCCAGTGCTTAGAACACACCTTTTGGCAGAAACAAGACATGTTCAGAAAGGATTGGTGGAAAGTAGGCATAGAGGTGGACTAGGTCTGAAAGATAGGGATAAAAGTTACATATGAGCTTGGTAGCAGTAGGGGTCTGGGACCAAATTGTAATGATAAAAGTCCATGCAAACTTCTAAATTCAGCTGAGAAATTGAGACAGCAGGAAGACTTTTGCAGCAAGAAAGGGATTTGGACTCTCCAGTTAGTTCAGTAATTCCCTGAGTAATTACCAGGGATACCACTGTTGTCCAAGTGTGGGTGGTGTTCAGGTTGGAGCTTACAGACCTTTCAAGACACTTTCAAAGAAGGGGAGAAAAACAGGGCTGGCAAATGGTTTAGGAACAGGGCGAGCAAGGACTTCTGTGACCTGAGTGCTGTCACCCGTAAGTGAGCAATCAAAGCGACTTTCAACCTTAACACAGGAGTTGTCCTTAATCACTGACAACTTGGCTAAAACTTTTCAACTTCTGATTATTTCATCTCCCGTGATGAAGCTATCTGTTCCTTGTTATCAGTTTATCAGGCTGTAAGCCTTTTGAGCACCCACAAGGGGCAACAGAGAGCATTAAGTGTTCTCAAGGGCTTCCCTTGTGGTTCAGCTGGTAAAGAACCTGCCTGCAATGTGGGAGACATGGGTTCGATCCTTGGGTTGGGAAGATCCCCTGGAGAAGGAAACTGCAACCCACTCTAGTACTCTTGCCTGGAGAATTCCATGGACAGAGGAGTGGGACAGGCTGCAGTCCATGAAATCACAGAGTTGGACATGACTGTGTGACTAGCTTTCACTTTTTTTCAGTTTAGGCTCAGCAAACCCAATCTTTGGGGGTCTTTTAAGAAACTGCACTCCATGCCAATATGAAGCCTTCATTCAGTAACTAGAGTTAAGGGGAGGTAGAAGTAAAGAGACTGTACAGAGAGACCTACCTTCTTTTATGGCCTAACCCTTACTCTTGCCTGGCTCTTTCCTGGACTCCTAGGAATCATGCTATTGGCTGGGGACAAAGTGATCCACGTTAATAACAGATCCCATCACACTACTGTCTATCTGCTTCCTGGCCTTTGACTTTTCATTTAAATGATGTTGGATCTAATTTCTTTATGGCTGACTCACAACATATAGCATTTATTTATGATTCTGTACCCCCCATGAAAAATAAACAAGAAAAACACATCATTCATTCATTCATTAGACATTTGTGCAGAATCTACTACTGCAGAATTCTTTCAGACAAGATGACAATGTGGGGTAATTGTTATTGAACTGGCAGGAAGCCAAGCAGCATTAACAACAAACAAGTGAAAGAAAACCTTTTCACTGGCAAACTAGGTGGCAAAATCATTACACACAAGCCTGAGTATTTATATTCTCCCATTTCAGTATAAAAACAAATGCCTTGATCACAAATGTATGGGATTTTAAACTACAAACAAGAGCATGTCACTTAACTGACACTGCATTAATCCTCTTTCATAGGCCAGCAATATGTGTAAGTGAGACAGCTTCTCATCAGACATGATCAGCTCCCTGGCATGTCCATTGTTCAGCTGGAGAAGAAAATGTCTTTCAAGAACAACCTGTGCATCTAAGTTTTAGATAAACATAGAACAGAAAACATCACTGTGCTTTTAACAGAAATTGTTGGGGAAAGCAAAATGTACTGCACACATTTCTGGTGAAATTACCAGAGTAACTATTAGAGGAGTGTTATTAAAATGTGTCCTGCAGGGTCCTGGAGCACAGCCATTCCCAATTAGATGTTGGCTTTATCAGAAACTTGCCCCTTCCCTTCACAGAGAAAATAATTGGCACCTTAGGAGAATCTGTGACAACATCAGCAATTTCATTTGCTTGGTAGTGGTATTTTTTTCCCTCCTCCTTTTCTTCCTCTCCCCAGCCCCAAGATATAATTCACATGCCACATACCATTTTTAAATGTGCAGTTCATTGCTTTTTGGTGTATTCACAAAGTTGTGCAACCTTGACCTCTAATTAACTTTCTGTCTCGATGGATTTGTCTATCCTGGATGTTTCAAATGAATGGAATTATCCATATGGGGCCTTTTGTGTCTGGCTTCTTTGATTTAATGTCATTTTTTCAAGGTTCATCTATGTTGTAGTATGGATCAGTACTTCATTCCTTTTATGGCTGATTGATATTCCATTTTACTGATATACCACAATTTATCAATGTATCAATGGACACAGATTATTTCCACATCTTGGCTATTATACATAATGTTGCTATAAACATACACAGACAAGTCTTGTGAGATTGTATATTTTATTTCTCTTGGATGTATACTTAGAAGTGGAATTGCTAGGTCATGTAGTAAATATGTTTAACTTTTTGAGGAACTGTCAAATGGTTTTCCAAATCAGCTGCACCATTTTGCTTCATACCAGCAATGTATGAGGTTTCAAATTTTCTCCATATCTTTACCAATACTTGTTATCATCCTTCTTTTTGTTTATTGCCATCTTAGTGTGTGTGAAGTGGTATTTCACTGTGGTTTTGATTTGCATTTCCCTAATGAGTAATGACATTATTAGACATGAAGGAAGCTTAAATACATATTACCAAGTGAAAGAAGTCAATCTTAAGAGGTTACATAATGTATAATTCCAACTATTTGACATTTTGCAAAAGGTGACAGTAAAAGAATCAGTAGTTGCCAGGAATTGGGGCAGGGCTGAGAGAAAGATAGATGAATAGGCAGAGTAGAGTGGATTTTTAGGACAGTGAAAATACTCTGTGGGCTTCCCAGGTGGCTCAGTGGGTAAAGAATCCACCTGCAAGGCAGGAGACCCAGGTTTGATCCCTGGATCGGGAAGACCCCCTGGGGGAGGGCATGACAGCCCCACTCCAGTATTCTTGCTTGGAGAACCCCATGGACAGAGGAGCCTGGTGGACTATAGTCCATAGGGTTGCAAAGAGTTGGACATGACTGAAGTGACTGAGCATCCAGGCACAAATACTCTGTATCATTCTATAATGGTGGATACATATTATTATCCATTTGTCTCAACTCATAAAATGTACACTATCAAGAGTGAGTGGTAATGTAAACTATGGATTTGGATGATTATATTTCAGTGTTGGTTCATCGTTTGTAACAAATGTACCACTCTGGTGGGGGAAGTAAATAATGGGAGAGGATATGCATACATGGAGATAGGAGGTATATGGGAAATCTCTGTACCTACTGCTTAGTATTGCTGTAAACATAAAATGGCTCTAAAATATAAAGTCTATTAAAAAAAAAAATAGGGCTTCCCTGGTAGCTCAGTGGTAAAGAATTTTCCCGCCAATATAGGAGACACAGGTTCAATCCTTGATCCAGGAAGACTCCACATGCCTCAGAGCAACTATTGAGCTTGTGCTCTAGAGCCCGAGAGCCACAACTACTGAGCCCACATGCTGCTGCTGCTGCTGCTGCTGCTGCTGTAAATACCTAGCTCTAAGATTCTGTAATGTATACTTAATAGTCAACTGTTCTGGATATATTTTAAGGAATTAATACTTGATTAAAAGCCAACTCATGCACATCAAAGGAAACTGTAAACAAGGTAAAAAGACAACCCTCAGAATGGAAGAAAATAATTTCAAATGAAGCAACTGACAGGGTAGTAAGCTCCAAAATATACAAGCAGCTCATGCAACTCAATATCAGAAAACAAGCCAATCAAAAAATGGGCAGAGGACCTAAACAGACATTGCTTCAGAGAAGATATACAGATGGCCAACAAACACATGAAAAAATGCTCAACATCACTACTTATTAGAGAAATGCAAATCAAAACCACAATGAGGTATCACCACACACCAGTCAGAATGGCCATCATCAAAAAATCTACAAACAATAAATGCTAAAGAGGATATGGAGAAAAGGGAACCCTCTTGTACTGTTGGTGGGACTATAAACTGACACAGTCACTATGGAGAATGGTATGAAGATTCCTTTAAAAACTAGGAATAAAACTATCATGCTGCTGCTGCTAAGTCCCTTCAGTCGTGTCCGACTCTGTGTGACCCCATAGACGGCAGCCCACCAGGCTCCCCCGTCCCTGGGATTCTCCAGGCAAGAATACTGGAGTGGGTTGCCATTTCCTTTTCCAATGCATGAAAGAGAAAAGTGAAAGTGAAGTCGCTCAGTCTGTCCGACTGTTAGCGACCCCATGGACTGCAGCCCACCAGGCTACTCCGTCCATTGGATTTTCCAGGCAAGAGTACTGGGGTGGGGTGCCATTGCCTTCCCCGCCACATGCTGCAATTACTGAAATTCAAGCACCTAGATCCTGTGCTTCACAACAAAAGAAGCCAGAACTAGAGAAAACCCCATGCAGGACAAAGACCCAGCACAGCCTAAAAAAAAAGACCTTGTTAAAAAAATCAA
This sequence comes from Oreotragus oreotragus, assembly GCA_006410675.1. Taxonomy (NCBI): domain Eukaryota; kingdom Metazoa; phylum Chordata; class Mammalia; order Artiodactyla; family Bovidae; genus Oreotragus; species Oreotragus oreotragus. The sequence continues at coordinate 61,304 of SJYX01002855.1, read as the reverse complement.
GACAATGCAAGAGGTATTTAGGGAATAGTGCTAGAAAATGTATATGCCTCACATTCAATTATAATAATTGTATTTTTAATGTATTGACTTTTGTATTCTTGACTCAGCTCCTAAATTATAAAGACCTTGAAACTATGAAAACCTTGATAAACTATGGTTTCTTTTTTTATGTTACATTTAAGCTCTAGCACAATGAACATAATAAACTTTCAATATATACTTTTACCAAGAAAAAGAAAAGAGAATGGATAATGTCTCAAATGAATGAATCAAGAAACAATAATATGCATATAATATTATTTGGAAATATGGTAAATACAGTCAATATTTGTTTAAATATTTTGAAAGTGGTTGTCTTTTGAAAATGAAAATAGCACCTCAAATATTTTTAAAAACCCAACAAATGAAGCTTTGTTTTGAATGAAATTTATAAACTCTTAAATATATTCACTACTATAGTCCCCTTGGTTCTTCTGACTTCTCTTGTTTTCAAAAAATATTTTTGAGTTTTTTGCTTAAAGTATATTTTACCTGGTTTCTATTTCTTTTCTGTTTTCAAAATGCAAGCAATTTTTCAAATATATGTTATCAAACTTTTTAAAATTAATTTTTACTGGAGTATAGTTTATTAATAGTATTGTATTAGTTTCTGCTGTACAGAAAAACTTATACATATATGCACTTTTTTAAGAGTCCATTCCTATATAGGCCATTTTGAAATGAGTTTACTCTTTAAAAACTCTTAATAATTTTCTTTTGTTTGTTCCATTATGTCTTATTTAATTTAAATTTATTTTTAATTGGACAATAATTGCTTTACAATATTGTGCTGGTTTCTGCCATATACCAATATGAATCAGTCACAGGTACACATATGTCCCCTCCCTCTTGAACCTTCCTCCCACTCCCACCCCATCCCATCAAATTTAGGTTGTCACAGAACACTGGATTTGAGCTCCGTGCATCACACAGCAAATTCATGGATCTCAAAACTACTCCTGAAGAGGTTTACGGGAGAAATCTTAGATTGTACCCAGGTATATCTGGTTAACTTCTGTCTGGGAGTTCCTTACTCCCTTTATCTCTTCCTGAAAATAATTTTTTAAAAGTAAATGGCCAAAGTCATATCCCCAAAGTTTCCATGTCTTATGGTCTTATATTCAAAACATTCTAAATCATTTAAAAGATTAAAGAGAGTCCAAGTGTCCATCAGTAAGGGCTTGGTTAAATTATGGTGCATCTACCCAATGTTAAATTTCAAATTCAGCTACTTCCTTTCATCATCTTTCTAAAATAACAACAGGAATACAATTAGTGAGATATAAGTAGTGTACTCAATTTTTCATCATTTTTCAAATTGATTAGAGTCAAAATGTTTGACCTAAATACAAAAAGGACAGTGGATAAATTAAGGAGTAATGGCAACTAATTAACCAAAATTTATATTTTTTTTGTTGTTTTCAGTTGCCTAATTCTACTTGTGATTAGACCAATAATTAAATTTACTTTTATTCCCTGAGAAGACACCAAATGATCATGGAACATATGAATAACAGAGATGCAAGTGTGAGATTAAACTGGCTGGTGACTGATCCATGAAGTAAAAAATTTACATGCTGAAAATTAATAATCAATTTTCTATGAAATGCATCCTCAGTTCCTCGACAAGTTAAGAGTTTCCATGCTGCTGCTGCTGCTGCTGCTAAGTCGCTTCAGTCCTGTTCGACTTTGTGCGACCCCATAGACGGCAGCCCACCAGGCTCTCCCCTCCCTGGAATGACCTAGCAATTCTCCTCCTAGAGAAATGAAAGCATACGTCCTCAGAGAAACCTGTACATTAATGTTCATAGAAGCATTATTCATAATAGCCAAAAAAGTAGAAACTATACAATGTTCACAACAGATGAACAAGAAGTGGTGTATCCATACACTGGAGATATTACTCAGCCATAAAAAGAATGAAGTACTAATACATGTTACAATCTAGATGAACCTCAAAAACATTATGTGCAATGAAAGAAAACAATGTTTCCATTGACATAACATACCCAGAATAGGCAAATCAGTAGCGGCAAAGCAGATTGGTATTTGCTTAGGGGTGGTGGATAGGGAAATGGGAAACTACTGCTTAATCAGTACAGGTTTTCCTTTGGGGATAATGAAAAATTTCTAAAATTAGATAGTGGTGATGGTTGCACAAGCCTATGAATATAGTAAAAATCACTGGATTGTACGTATTAAATGAGTGAATTATATGTATTAGGAAGTTATATGAATAAAACTGTCAACAAAAAAAGAAAGGAGCAATTAGGACAGATAAGGGGAGGGTAGCAGGTCTCCTTGGCAGATTCAGGTAAACACAGCTGGATGTGAAATCCTTCGGGTTTCTGTTCTCAGACCCTTGGGTTTTGGAAGGAGCCACAGCTGTGGTTTGCCAAGCACCTGAAAGGCTCCAATCAGTCACAGGCCTAGAGAAACATCATGAGCTGAGAGAACCAGGATTCTTGATCTGCATGGATGGCAGTCAGGCGGATCTCCAGCCACCCATACCTATGGGTGAATGAAATCACCTGTATGGCAGGGAACACCAACCACTTGGTGCTAGGAAATGGAAGTCAGAGGCCCAAGCAAGCATGGTACCACTTGGAAGAAGAGCACAGCAGAAGGTGGGTGGGAAGCCAGCTCTCCCCTGGGATGCCCATGGAATACATGAGGAGACTGTCAACAGCCGGTTCTGATAGAGATCAATATATGCTAACTACAAAATCATTCCAAAAAAGGAAAAAAGATACATGAACATTTTATCCTATCTTAAAACCTGTACGCTTGCTCACCAATCTATTGATTTCAGGCCAATGTATTTTTTTCCCCAAACATGAATATGCTGATGGGTTTTTCTCCTTATCCTTCTTGTTTAAATAGCACATTTATGCAGCATCTGATTTCCAGTGTCTGTTTATTCAAAACAAATAAAGGACTTAGAAATATGAGTAGTGAACTCTGAGAGCAGAATATTTCTAAATTTTCATGTTTTCCCATCTTTGCTGATATCTCAACCACAACTAAACTGACAATGATATTTTAGCTATTTGAGTCCTTTAACAGTTTCTATAATCATTAAACTTAGCTTTTATAAAATGTTTTTACAGCCATATCTATTCAATTTATGTAATATTTAGTTATAATTACAATAGCTAGTGTTATTAGGGGTTAGGGGATTGCTTTGGTCTGAATGTGTCCCTCCAAAATTCATATATGGACATTTTTACCCCTAAGGTGATGATATCAGGAGGTGACTATGTCATGAGGTTGGAACCCTCTTGAATGAAATAAGTGCTCTTATACAAGGAGCTCTCAATCCAGTATTCTGGCCTAGAGAATTCCATGGACTGTATAGTCCATGGAGTCAGGTCGCAAAGAGTTGAACACAAATGAGCAACTTTCACTCACAAGGAGCTCCAGAGAGCTCACTCACCCCTTTCACCATGTGAGGATACAGTGAGAAGCTGCTGCTGCTGTTAAGTCACGTCAGTCATGCCCGACTTTGTGCGACCCCATAGATGGCAGGCTAGCAGTCTGCAACCTAGAAAAGGGCCTTCAATAGAATGAGACTATTCTGGTTCATTCACATTGGACTTCCAACTTCCAGAAGTGTGAGGAAAAATTCATTGTTTATAAGCCACCCAGTCTATGATATTTTGTTATAGCAGCCTGAATGGTCCAAAAGAGGGACAGACTGAACTGACTTGTGGAAGGTATAGCACCCCAGTGGACGAGGTGGGAGTGCTCGGGGCTGACTGGTGGGAAGCCTTCCACAGGCAGGTGAATCCTATAGGCAGGCGACTCCTATAGGCAGGCAACTCAGACATTAGTGAGCACATCCACAGAGACTGGAAAGTATCTGTGAGTTCAGCTAGTCAGATTAGTGGAGGTTGTCTAAGAGGCCTTTTGTTGTACCCAGTTCACCTCTTGGCCACAGTCAATCTTAATAGAGCCCTGCTCCTGAGTGATTGGACCCCACTCTGAAGGTTGTTTTGAACCTTGATTTTATCTGTCGCTCTAGGTCTGAGGTGTGACATGCTGGCTTTCAGATGCTACCAATGACCCCCATCTCCTGGCATTCACACCTTGTGTAATTGTCTCCCTTCAAGTGTGGTCTGAAACTTGCTTTTAACTAGTAGAATGTGGCAGGGGCTATGGGTGTCACTTCCATGATTATGTTACATAAAATGGTAACCTCTGTCTTGCTAAGCAGACTCTCTGTTGCTGTCTTAGCACTTTGGTGAAGCAGGCAGCCATATTAGGGAAGCCTAGGTGACAAGAAAATGAGGTGAGTGTCTGGCCAGCAGACAGCCAGGAACTGAGTCCCTCAGCCCAACAGAGGCCACAAGTAAACAAACCCTGACAGCAAACTGTGAGATTTTAGAAATGGATCCTTCCCCAGTTGAGTCTCAGAAGAGGCCCCAGCACCAGTCAACACTTTGATTGCACCTTGTGAGAGACCTTGAGGTGAAGGACTCAGCTAAACCAAGCCTGGATTCCTGGAACTGTGAGATAACAAGTTTTTTTTTTTTTTTTTTTGGTGAGGGGGGCTACTCTACACGGCATATAGGATCTTAGATCACCGACCACGGATTGAACCCCTGCCCCCTGCTAGACTGCCAGGGAAGTCCTTTAAGCTGCTTTTGAAAAATGTAGAATTAGGGCTTCCCTTGTGGTCCAGTGGTGAAGATCTGCCTAGCAATGCAAAGGACACTGGTCCTATCCCTAGTCTGGGAAGATCTCACGTGCTATGAGGCAACTAAGCCCATGTGCCACAAGTACTGAAGCCTGTGTGCCTAGAACCTGTGGTCTGCAACGAGGAGTCACTGCAATGAGAAGCCCATGAGCTACAAGTAGAGAAAGCCTGCTTGCAGCAATGAAGACCCAGTGCACCTAAGATAAAACAAAGAAAGAACACAGGATTAAATACCAATACTGCCTTGTTGAGAATATTTGATTTTACATTTTCCTCAAGGAGATTAATATTGTTATAGATACCAGTAAACAAACACGACATGGCAAATATTTCTTTCAAAATAGTTTTTAGAAACTGAAGCATTTATTGGTGAAATGACATGCTGTCTAGGATTTGCTTTAAATTTGTCCTGTAGGAGTTGGGTGAGGAAGAATGGAGGAAATATATTTGACACAAGTTGGGCTGTGTGCTAGTAATTATTGAAGCTGAGTGATGTATCTGTGGGGGTTCATCATATTATTGCCTACTTTTCTGTATGTTTGAAATTTTCCATAATAAAACCAAAACAATTTCTATAATGTCACACTGTTCAGCAAAGGTAACAATAGTTAAACAACTAGTATTTCAGAAGCTATTATAATCTATGTATAAACACTGTACAAAGTAATGGGAATATTGTGATTCAAAGTAGGTGGTATGGATACTTTTATATTTGATTTGAGATATTGTTTTTCAAATACTGTATATACATGCAAGTTATGACATTGTTAATTATTCAGTTTTGGAGAGGGAGGGGTTGCAAGACTATAGCTTTCTAAATGTATTTTGGTTATTTAAGCTCCATACAATCATTGCCATATTAATTGGCAATGACTTTGTATAGAAAATTTAATTAGAAAATTTTAAGCAGAAAAAGTTACAAATATATTGACTGTAACATAGGTTGACTCTCTCCCTATATGTGTGTATTTCTCTTTTCATATACATATATATAGTAGCATAAATAAAACTGAAATCACACATAAAAATGAAGAAGTTCCTATGTAAAGTTCTATGAAACTTGGGGAAAGCCTAGAGTGAAAAAAAGTAGTTCAGTTGTTCTCTTGGAACCAGAACATTTAATAGAATGGGAACAAATGAGGCCTTCTGTTTAGCAATAAACAACTTTTTAAAATTGCCTTTTAAAAATATTTCATTCAGTCATTTAGTCATTCAACAAATATTATTGAATATCTGTACTGTGATAATCAAGGAGCTCATGTTTTAATAGGAAAGAGAGGAAATTACTTAAAGTCCAGCCTTCAGTGAGAAAGTGACACTTTTGGGCAAGGCCTCAAGGAAAGGACTTTTAACAATTATTTTATTTATTTATGGTTATGCTGGGTCTTGTTGCTATGGGCAAGCTTTCTCTACTTGCGGCGAGCAGAGGCTACTGTTTGTTGCAGTGTGCAGCTTCTCATTGTGGTGACCTCTTCTACTGCAGAGCACAGACTCTAGGCACACAGGCTTCAGTAATTACAGCACTTGGGCTCAGGAGTTGTGGCCCACAGGCTATAGATTGTGGGCTCAGTAGTTGTGGTGCATGGGCCCAGCCACTCCACTGCACATGGAATCCTCCCACACCGGGGCTCAAACCCATCTTCTTCTGCATTGGCAGGCTGACTCCTATGCACTGTACCACCACAGAAGTCCAGAAAGGACTTCTTGACAGTGGCTTGAAATTATCTTTCAGGGAGGGACTGATTGGTCAGAAAATAATATTAATGAAAATGAAAGCATCTACACAGTCATTTACAAAGCTTCTTATGTACATGATCACATAGGATCCTCATACGATAGAAAGAAGCATTGTCTACCTAAACAAGGGCTTACTTGCATGAACATGATTATAAAGCCACCAGGTAAATACTGCTAACAATTTGTGCCTGTTACAAGGAAGCCAATGACTATTGTCTCAGACCATGCAGGACCCATCTGATGGGAAATTCTCAGCCCATTGGTAATGGCATGTTCAAACTAAAGGATTTCACAACCTGTTGGTCTACTAATGTAGCTATATCATGAAAATAAAATATGGGTTTATTATTTAATCTAATTGTCCAGATAATTATTCATTTCTGATTACATTTTCTGTCTTCTCTAAAAGTGGGCACAACTTTTCGCATTCACTCACTAATTGAGCAAATATTTATTGAGTGCCAAGCTCTGTGTTGGGTTTCCAAGGTGGCTCAGAATTAAAGAATATGCCTGCAGTGCAGGAGACTTTTGATCCCTGGGTCAGGAAGATCCCATTCAAGAAGGAAGTGGCAACTCACTCCAGCATTATTGCATGGAAAATCCCATGGACAGAGAGTATGGTGGGCTGTAGTCCAAAAGACTTGGACATGACTTAGTGACTAAACAACAGCAAACAAAGCTCTGTATTAGGCACTGTTGGATATCCATATTAAGTCAAACATGGATCTTCACATGCAAGGACATTAAATACCCCAATACAGGGAAAATGCTGGATAAGACTTTATTCAGTGCATCACCTTAATTTAGGAGACTGAAAGAAGTGGAAGTAGTTCAGAGAAAGGGGAGAAACCCTATGAATCCCAGTTAATGTGGACTTTTTTTGCATGTGGAGATTTATAATACACCTTAGAGTTTACAAAGTGATATCATATGTGTATTGCTTCCTTTAATCTTCCCATAACAACCCCACAAGGGAGGTATTTCCATAAAGAATCAGCAATGTAGAACTTTGTCCGGAGTCACACAGTGAGTTAGGACTCAGATCCTCCTCGTCTTCTCTGTGATAGACAAAAAGAAGTCCACCTCGAGGAAGGAAATGCTGCCTAGCTGTGCGGAGTTCAGCCAGCAAACAGCCTCCAGCTGTCAGCTCCTTCCACAGCTATAGAGAGTTACCTCACAGACAGATCGCACCTTTCTGAGACAGCCTGCATCTGTTCACTCAGAGAGGTAGGATTATAAAGGCGTAGCTATTTTGGCTTGATAACAGAGCACTTAGGTCATCGTTGGTTGCTCCAGAGTCCCACAGAAGTAGAAAAAAAAAATCCTAAAATTAATATGGAAACACAAAAGACCCTCAATAGCCAAAGCAATCTTGAGAAAGAAGAGCAAGCCTGGAGGCATCATGTCTTCTGATTTCATACTATATAACAAAGCTATAGTAATCAAAATAGTATGGTATTGGCATAAAAATGTTACATAGGTCAATGGAACAGGATAGAGAACCCAGAAATAAACTCATACATATACAGCCAAGTCATCTTTGACCAAGGTGTCAAGAGCACACAGTGGGCAAAGGCTAGTCTCTGCAACAAATGGTGTTGTGAATACAGGATAAGTCTAAACATAACCCAGATGCACTGGGTCTGATAACGGAGGAAAAAGACTATACTTCAAAGAAGCTGCAAGAGGTAGCCGGTGTGTGTCAGCAGGAGAAGGGAGAATATACTAAGATTGGATTTTGAGGTTGGTTGATCGATGTAGGGGTGGATAAACTCAGAGAGATGTAACTGAGCTTATTGAGTACTTTCCTGAAATACAGATAGAACACCTTGTTATGGACCCCAGGAAGTGGTGTAAATTTTCTATTAGGATGGCTCCTAGAAGGAAAATGTGATAGCCTATGCTGTATGGATTTGAAATGTCAATTACTGTGGTGGCAAATAGTTGAGAATGGGATTATAAGGCTCAAGGAAGTGGGCATGCTGGAATGGACATCCCCACGTCCAACCACAAGAACCAGCAGAAAAGTTTGTCTTCCATAGGAAGAGCCAGAGAGCATACTATTTAATAAAGCTATCAGGAATGCTCAGGTGAGACAGACGCCAACATCACTCAAGAGTTCAGTGGTGGCCTCCTTTGCCATCCAGGTCTGAGAAAAAACTGTCATAAACTTAGGTTACTGATAGCATTATAGATGAAAAAACTCATGACAACAGAAGCCAGGCTGTGGTGCTTAATCACCAGACGCCAGGAGTTTGCAGTTATTGATGGAATAGGAAATAGCATACACATTTACAGTTGTTGGGGGTTTTTTGAGGGGGGGTTCACACTGGCAGCCAAGGGGTCCAACCCACAGAGTTATGGAGATGGTGAACAGAACGTAGCATCCCTAGGGGAAAATTTACAGGCACTATTACTACTCCATTTGTGATAACAGAAACTGTCTGGGAGACCAAGGCCTGTTGTTTCAAAAAAAAAATCATGATCCCCTGTCCAGTTTCCAGACCCAATTAAGTTTTCGACTCACTGAAAGAAGACCTGGCTGAATCCCTCAGAGAAAGGACCCTGCAATATCACAGCAAGTATCCACTACAGTGATTCCCCTTCTGCAAAGGGACCTCTGGTCATTTATTTGGGTAACTGTGTACTGGAGAAAGAGTACACTTCGATATTTTGAGGACTATAGGACATAGGGTCTGAGTTGACATAGATACCCGGATACTCAAAATATCACCATAGCCTCCAGTGAAAGTGGGAATATATGAGGCCCAGGTCATACGTGGAGTCCCGGGCAAGATCCAGTTCATGGAAGGTCCGTGGGTGCAAGAACTCCGTGGTCATCACTCCAGTCTCCCAGGGTACAATTAGGTAGTTGGCACAACTACCACTTTGTGTCCTTGGCCAGTGAGATAAGAGCTATCACACTGAGGAAGGCAAGTGGAAACCTCTGATACTGAACCACCAGCACCACACCACCCTGCTTGGCTGTGACAGTAAATTGTCACATTGCAGAAGGGGCTTGTAGAGATTAATACCACCCTTAAGGTTCTAAAGGATTGCAGGGTGGTGATTCTCATCATATTTCTATTTAATTTGCCAGTCTTGTGCCTGCAGACATTAGCTGGGATAGGACTGTAGACTACCACAAGTTCAACTAAGCAGTAGCTCCAATCACATCAGCTGTGATAGCTGTGATAACCTTAAATACATCCTTATGGCCACTGATTTGGCAAATACTTTATTTTCTGTTCCAATCAGAAAGGAGAATCAAAAAGTATTAGCATTCAGATGGGATAGGAAATAGCATAAACATTTACAGTTGTTGGGGGTTTCTTAAGGGGGGTTCTGGCAGATAATCATTTCTTTGCGAGGCCTTTCTCTAGTTGCGGTGAGTGGGGGCTGCTCTTTATTGCAGTGCGTGGGCTTCTCATTGTGGTGGCGTCTCTTGTTGTGGAGCACAGGCTCAAGGCACGTGGGCTTTTGTGGTTGCAGCTTGTGGGCCCTAGAACATGGGCTCAGTAGTTGTGGCACACGGGCTTAGTTGCTCCACGGCATGTGGAATCCTCCTGGACCAGGGATCGAGCCTGTGTCCCATGCACTGGCAGGTAGATGCCTATCCACTGCGCTACCAGGGAAGTCCCACACTTAAAGCTTTGTCCCAGGGCTATATTAGCTCTGTTATCCTCTGTTATAATTTAGTCTGAAGAGATCAGAACCTTCTGGGAATCCTGCAGAACATCTCACTAGCCTACTACATTGACAATATTTTGTTGATCAGACTAGAAGAGCAAGAGGGAGCTATTGTTCCACTTCTTGGTAAGATGCATGTACTCCTGAGGATGGCAGATAAACCCTACAGAGATTCAGAGGTTTACCAGATCCATAAAATATTTAGAGGTCCAGTATCCAGGAGTTTGCTGGGGCATCCCTTTCAAAGCAAAAGACAACTTCTTACACTTGTACCTCTTGCCACAAGAGAAGGAATCATGACCTCTGATGGGTCTTCTTGGGTTGTAGAGGTAGTGTATCTCACATTCAGAGATTCTACTCCATCCCAAGGGACAAGGCAACACACACCAGAAATGACTGGGGCCCAGAGCAGTGAAGGGCTTTGCAGTAGGTCCAGGCTGCCATGCATGCTACTCAGCCATGCAATCTTGGCAGATCACACGGAATTAGAGGTATCAGCAGTGGAAAAGACATAGTATGGAATCCATGGCAAACCCCCATGGGAGAATCACAATGCAGGCCCACGGGGTTCTGGAACAAGGACATGCCATCTGCAGAAGTCACATGCCTTTAGAAAAATAGCTCCTGGTATGCTGCTGGGCCCTGGAGAAGATGAAACACTTGACCACGGGACACAAAGTAACCATGCAACTAGAATTATCTATCACAAACTAGGTCTTATCAGGTCCATTAAATCATAAGGTCAGGCAGACCCAGCAACAATTCATTACAAGATGAAAGGGAGGTATCCAAGGGTGATCGTGAACAGTACTAAAGGGCATAAGCAAGTTGCCAGCTCAGGTAGCTCCGATGCCCATGGCACACACCACTGCTGTACAGAGCACCTCCTTCAGTTCATGCCAACAGCTCTGCGAGGACCCCCATCAGATGAACTGGAGGAGGAGGGAAAAGCCTGGTTTACAGATGGGTTGGATCAGTATGTGGGCAGAAGTGAAAAATGGATAGTAGCGGTATTAGCCTCCTTCAGGGGATGGGGGACTTGAAAGAGAGTGTCGCATGAAAGTCCTGCCAATGGGCAGTGATTTGGGTGATATACTTAATCACCCACTTCGGGTGGCAAGAGAAGTAGCTCTAGGTTAAAATATTTATACACTGATGGTCAGTGGTGAAGGTTCTGAATAGCTGGTTAGGGGTTTGGAAGGATGGTAGATGAGGAACAAGGAGATCTGAGACAGAAGCATGTGAACAGACATGTGAGAATTGGCTCTACGTGTGAAGATCTTTGCATCACATATTAACATCCATCAGAGAGCATACTGCTCAGAGGAGGCACTGAATAACCAAGTAAACAAAACGACCTGGGCAGCCGACATCAGCCAGTCTTTGTTACTGGCCACCCCAGTGATGGCAAGATGGGCACATGAACACAGTGCCCACGGTGGCAGACACAGAAGCTACACATGGCTCCAACAGCATGGACTCCTGCTTACGAAGGCTGATCTCACTAATGCTACTGCAGAATGTTCAACATGCCACATACAAGACCGACACAAAGCCCTCAAGATGGCACTATTCCTTGAGGCCAGCTGGCCACCTGGTAGCAAGCTCACAACATTATTTCCTTTCCATCTTGAAAGGGCCAATGTGTCATTCTCATAGAAATAGACACAGATTTCAAGTATGGGCTTCACTCTCCTGCCTGCAGGTCCTCAGCCAGCAACTTCTTTCTCAGGACTTATTCAGTTCAGTTCAGTCACTCAGTCGTGTCCGACTCTCTGCGACCCCATGAATCACAGCACGCCAGGCCTCCCTGTCCATCACCAACTCCTGGAGTTCACTCAAACTCACGTCCATTGAGTCGGTGATGCCATCCAGCCATCTCATCCTCTGTCATCCCCTTCTCCTCCTGCCCCCAATCCCTCTCAGCATCAAAGTCTTTTCCAGTGAATCAACTCTTCATATGAGGTGGCCAAAGTACTGGAGGTTCAGCTCTAGCATCATTCCTTCCAAAGAACACCCAGGGCTGATCTCCTTTAGAATGGACTGGTTGGATCTCCTTGCAGTCCAAGAGACTCTCGAGTCTTCTCCAGCACCACAGTTCAAAAGCATCAATTCTTCGGCGCTCAGCTTTCTTTACAGTCCAACTCTCGCATCCATACATACTGGAAAAGCCATAGCCTTGACTAGGCAGACCTTTGTTGGCAATGTCTCAAGCCTTCCCTGGTGGCTCAGATGGTAAAGCGTCTGCCTGAAGTGTGGGAGACTCGGGTTTGATCCCTGGGTTGGGAAGATCCCCTGGAGAAGGAAATGACAACCCACACCAGTACTCTTGCCTGGAAAATTCCATGGACTGAGGAGCCTGGTAGACTACAGTCCATGGGGTCGCAAAGAGTCGAACACGACTGAGCGACTTCACTTTCAGGACTTATTATGGGATGCCATATAACATCGTGTCACACCGTCTCTGATGTCTCTATCCATAGATGATAGATAGGTAGACAGATAGATAGGTGATAAAGAAATGTAGAAGATATAGGTATAGATATAAAAATAAAATCTCTTAATGGTTCTACTTCTCTGTTTGAATCCTGCCTAGTGCAGGAACTTTGTACTTACCCTCCCTGTAACTCTACAGGACTTGAGGACCTGGTTTCCAAAGGAGGCATCCCTTCTCTGGGGACACAACTAGAATCCCATTGAGTTTGTTTCCTTTCCTTTTCTTTTGGTTGCACTGTGCAGCTTGTGGGATCTTAGTTCCCTGACCAGGGATCGAACCAGGGCCCCGGAAGTGAGAGCACCATGTCCTAACCACTGGACCACCAGGGAATTCCCAAGAATCTTGTTGAATTCTAAGCTACAGCTGCTGCCTAAGCCTTTTAGGGCCCTTGTGTCCAGTGTCCAGCAGGCCAGAAGAGAGGTCAGTGACACAGAAGGGGTAATGGGCTCTGATTGTCAGGAGCAGGGCTGCTGTTAAACAACAGAGCCCTGAAGAAGCTCGTGTGGAACTGTGTGGCCGCTTGGGCCTCTGTGAGTTCTCTTTTGCCCAATGATGACAGGAGGTGGACTGATACAGCAGCCCCAGCCTGAGAAGGGCATAATGACCAGGGGCTCCCTCCCTTCGAAGATGGTCTGGGTCAGGCCCGCCAGTAAGGCACTGAGGCCACCAGAGGGCGGTAGCACCGGGAGAACATGACCTAGAACAGAGAGTGAAGGAAGGAGATCCTGTGTGTATGCCTGCTGCCGTGTCCGACTCTTCGCGACCCCGCTGACTGTAGCCCGCCAGGCTCCTCTGGCCATGGGATTCTCCAGGCAAGAATACTGGAGTGGGTTGCCATTNGGGAGAACATGACCTAGAACAGAGAGTGAAGGAAGGAGATCCTGTGTGTATGCCTGCTGCCGTGTCCGACTCTTCGCGACCCCGCTGACTGTAGCCCGCCAGGCTCCTCTGGCCATGGGATTCTCCAGGCAAGAATACTGGAGTGGGTTGCCATTTCCTTCTCCAGGGGCTCTTCCTGACCAATGATCGAACCCACATCTCCTGCATTGGCAGGTGGGTTATATACCAGTGAGCCCCCTGGGAAGCCTAAGAAGCTAAAGGAAGGAGATGCTGAGTGATAATTGCAGCCCCAAGAGCAGCTGCAGAGGTGGGGGTTGTTGTCAGTCCCACGAACATAACTCTTCTAAGTTTACCATCTGGAAGAGAGGCCTGAAGGAGGCCAGAAAGAGTTTGGAGGACAGGGTGGTGGATGCAAAGATGCACCTCCCAAATCTCCTTAAGGACGGACTCTACCGGACAGGTGGTAGTGAGGGCTGCAGACATCTCTAGCCGTGAGCTCTTTAAGGAACAGCTTTATCCTCAGAGAGCCACTCTGCCTTCCAGAGACCACCGGCATTTGGCGAGGCAAAAGGCCCAGCCATTTCCACCCAATGGGGGTCACTTTGATGGATAAAACTCCACAGCTCCTGCCCGGTTGTCAAGACTTTGCTGTTCACATGGCAGTTCCCTCTCTGCTCAATGTTGCTTCCTCCTCTTTTCCTTCACAGGTGTCGATCCCTCATAAATTTCTGGGACCCTAAAGTCCATCTTCTATCAGTGACCCAACAAGGCAAACTCCACATCTCCTGCTTTTCTAGTACACTGCCCTGCCTTGGCACAAACATATGAGCTGGAGCCCTTCAATCTCAGCTCTATTTATAAACATACCTTAATATATACCCAAAGGAAAAGATTTCAGATAACTCATGTTTTATGGGAGAAAAGTCCTTACGCTACATGTAAAGGTATTTTTTGTACTCATTAAAACCACATAAAATATATTATGCATTTTAAAAGGTTGATTATCTTATAACCAGAAATGCCCTCCAGGTTCACTACTGACATAACCCACATTCATGAGTGTCAAGAGCAGCTCTCCAGATTTTCTTCTACTTCATTATATGAAGGGGACATGTTGTTTTATAAAATATTGAATAAATTTGTAAATCTAAAGGAAACATTTTGTCTGTTATTGAAGATATTTTAATAAAGAGATATTGAAATGGTTTTTCTGAGAATTGTTTAGTTATGAATGAACACAATATGATTCCTTCGTTGGAACTTTCAGAAATTTACCACAGCATCAAGGAAAGAATAAGAGTGAAGTATATACCACTCCAGTGTTCTTGCCTGGAGAATCCTGGGGACGGGGGAGCCTAGTGGGCTGCCGTCTATGGGGTCGCACAGAGTTGGACACGACTGAAGCGACTCAGCAACAGCAGCAGCATATAAATTATCAAGCATACTTAACCCTGTCCAAGCGGTAAGGGGGGCTTAGAGCGTTTTTTTTTTTTTTTCTTAAAAAGTAGCCATCTTTCAATGAAAACATTTTAGGAAGCAAAGATACAAAGGAAAAAATTGGGTGAAATATGACTAGTAATTTTTAATTATAAAGAAAAAACTCAAACCCCAAAGCTATGATGAGCATAGAAAGACTCCTTGTTGTTTATTAATTTGGTTCTGTTAGTGCTGGAGCTTGCTGTCCATTGGTCTTCATATTTCAACTGTTCTTGTTTATGTTACTGTGTGCTGTGTCCTTCATGTAGACCTAATAACCCACCATCAGAAGATGTATACTTTATGGTCTTTTCAATAATCAGATGCATCTTCACTACTCAGCCTTCCCATTTAAAAGATGGTTGACTCAAGTTGAGTCCAGACTGTGGCAATAAACCAGTTTATCCTTGAGAAAGTTAAATAACCTCTATGGTGATTGAACCTTTGGCTCATTAATTTTTGTACAAAAAGTGACCTGATATAATAGAACAAACATCACATGTGGAGTTGACCAAGCTGGGTTTGAATTCCACATCCACTACTTACTGTGTGATATTGAAAAAGTCATTTAATATCTTTGAGCCTTGGTTTCCTCATCTGATGATCAAGGACTTTTGTGCAGATTACAGAAGACAAGGTACATGGAAGTATTTGACACAAAATAGTCTCCGACCAACAGTCCAAGTACAGGCTATAGTACTACTGACATAAAAAAGAATCTCTCAGGTTATATCTTCTATCATGGTCTGGAATATACATGACAACACCTATTGTGGAGTTAGCAGGCATGGGCTGAAAGGCCAAAGAAATTCTTCAAGGGTACCCCAGAATACATGCACAGAGAACCAGGTATAAACTGAGTCTCCTGGGAAATGCAACTTGAGCCCACTGAAATGTTGCAATTATCAGAAGTTGGGTGTGATCAATGGTGAGTCAGAGAATGAGAGAGAGAGAGAGAAAGCGAGGGAGAAGGAGGTTGTGTGAACAGTAGCTCTGGCCACTCAACAGGGGAGACACCACCTTGATACTCAGTATGGAAAGAAGGGCACACCTATAATACATGGGAAACTACAGCTTCAGTGTCTTAAGAGTACAGAAAACAAGACAATGACTTATTCTTATCCGAGCAGCTGTAGTAGTGGGTCCCCAGCTGCATGGCTCCCTGTGCCAAGGGGAAATGGAAAATACTATAATAGCCTCTCTTGTCTCCATTCCCTGTTCCTAGATGAGCTTTTTCCCACTGGAGCACTAGAGCGGGGCTTTCTTCCTCCTTCTGGTATTGTGCCTGCCAAGGCCAGGGGCCAGCCTTACTCTGACCTGATTGGAAGGGGGGCTGGGTGAGCTCTGACCCAAGAAAATTCCCTTTATAGGATCTGTCTTGAGGCCTGAAAGTCCATCATGATAAATTCACTACTTTGGCTTAAGGCTTCATACACTAATAAAATCAAAATATCCCCCTCCCCCCTGCAACTCGTTCCATCTTCCCAAATATATCACACACATCATTGATACACATCTTATGAATGAGTTTATCCTACTTCTCCAGAGAACACGATCTGAGGGTCAATAAGTGTAAAAAGCTTAATGAAAATAATAGCTGGGAGGAGACAGATGGACTTGATCAACTTCCCCTTGTCAGTTATATGATAATAATAATAATAAAGATGGTGATATTTACTGACTATATGTGATCTCATCTTATCCTTCTGACAACACTATTTATTAACCCCATCCTGCAAAGTGAGAAAACTGAGCTACAGGGAATCACACAACTTGACCAGTCACAGGGCTAGTAAGTAGATAACCAAAGTTTGGGCACTTCATCTCTGTGTTACACTGCTTCTTGAAGACAGGAGCCACTGTGGTATTTCTGTTTCATATATCTCTTTGAAACCGAACCACTCACAGTGGACTTACCTGGGTACTATGAAGAAAATCTCTTAGATCTTTTGTTTCCAAAACAAAAATGATGGCAGCCACAGGAATAGTGGCACCAGTAAAAAAATTTTTCCTGCAATTTGTTATCTGGAATCTCATGTTTATGTCATGAGAACTTCATTCTCCAGTTTATCTGCAAAGAGCTGGAATCCAGGCAGTTTTCAGAGTAGAACCTTGCATGGGACTTTGAAATGTAGTCAGCAGAATGTAACATCGCAGTGTTCTAATTCATTGCTGTTAAAGAGTTTTCTTTGAAGCCAAATAGACTTTCCACATTCACATTCCAGAAATGCCCCTGCCCCTGCCCCCATGCTTTGCCTGGAAAAATCCTTCTTATCCTTCAAGGCCCAGCTCAAATGTCACCTCCTTTATGAAGTCCTTCCCAGCCCCACAGGCAGAATTAATTGATCCTCCTCTGCGCTCCCACAGCACTAGTATTAGCACTGCCAGTAGAGCCCTTGCCACATTGTTTTAGTTAGTTGCATAAGTAAGGTCCCTGAGGTCAGAGACCTGTCTTACTCTTAAATCCTTTTATCCCCATATCCCTGGCCTAGCTCATACCACATTTCATCAAATCTAAAACCCCACTGATTGTAAGATACGCCATTATTTTATGAACTACTAAGAGAGATTTAAAAAACCAAACACAGACAATTATACTATGACATGCCATCAATTTGAAGATGTGTCCCAAATTCAGGGATATTTATTTTGTTATTTATTTACTTGGGGCTTCCCAGGTGGTGCTAGTGGTAAAGAAGCCGCCTGCCAATGCAGGAGACAAAAGAGATGCAGGTTTGATCCCTGGGTTGGGAAGATCCCCTGGAGAAGGAAATGGCAATCCACTCCAGTGTTCTTACCTGGAGAANAAATTCAGGGATATTTATTTTGTTATTTATTTACTTGGGGCTTCCCAGGTGGTGCTAGTGGTAAAGAAGCCGCCTGCCAATGCAGGAGACAAAAGAGATGCAGGTTTGATCCCTGGGTTGGGAAGATCCCCTGGAGAAGGAAATGGCAATCCACTCCAGTGTTCTTACCTGGAGAATCCCACAGACAGAGGAACCTGGTGGGGTGCAGTCAGAGGGGTTGCAAAGAGTCATACATGACTGAAGCGACTTAGCACTTAGCATATATATGTTTTAGAAGTGATTAACTATGGTAATAACTGCTCAGCAAATGTTTCTAGAACTGGGTGGTAAACTCAAGGTGGAGCAGCTATTCCTAGAGCCCTTGTTTTTGAATAATTATGGAATTGGGAGTTGATAGGGATGGTGTACAATTGTATTGCTGATTTCAAATATTTTACCCAACAGATTGAAGGGATAAGTGGCTTGACATGTCATTCCTGTTAAGAAACACTGCCACATTGTTCATTCAATGGACTAGAAGGTACAGTGACAAGATGTTCTGATCTAAATTGGGGGCCACTTAATGCCCACAATCACACAAGTGTGTGTGTGATTACAGAGACAATGGGACAGAGTTATTTGCATCAGCCTTGACTCTGGTTCTGTAAGCCAATTCAATCCACTGCTGTTCCCATCTGCCCATGAAGATGAACAGCAACTTCTCAGCTTTCTCTCAGCTTGCTGCAGCCCTGCTTTGAAAAATTAAAGCTTCAAAAGATGTGGTCCTTTCTCAGCTCCAAACTGTTGGCTCTCCTTGGCCCTCTGGACTTGGTGATTTTATATTGTTCTCCCTGGATTGTTCCTGGATCTAGGCTTTCTAAAGGGCCTTTCCACAGGGTGAAGCTTGCTGGGACTCACCATCCCAGGCTGTCTCATCAGAGCTGTTTAAGTTCCATCCTAGAAATACAAAGCGCCCCCACCCACCCAAGAGCTGGGCTAAGTGATGCACTTATCTTTTCTGCACCTCCCCAAACCACACTCCTTCCTCACGCTCCAAGCACTCATAAACACACACACACACATGCAAGATAAACCAAGTCGTCACCAAAGACTATCGATGTGTGGTTGGTTGATAGAAATTCTGGAGTAAAAACTCCTCTTTAAAAATTGAAATATACTAAGAGGATGGAGCATAATAGCTTAATACAATTTGTGAAATATTTTAAACATGTAAGCTTATGTACACACTAGCAGTCAGGGGCTGAGGGTCTTTGTGGGGGAAGAAAAGACCCTGGGTTGGAAACAGTGACCATTAAAAGCCTGAAAGTCAGCTTCCTCTTTGAGCAGGCTGCCAGCTCCTGGGTAAAGTTATCAGGATGAAGTCAGAAAGTTCCAAAGATGATTATCTTCCAATTTAGTCCAGTCTTCCCAGGCCAGTCAAGTTCTGCTCAACTCCAGGTCAACCTAGTTTCTCTCTATTCAAGTGCCTTCCCTGACCTTAATGAGTAAAAAGGAATCAAGAGAAAGGAGAAGAAATAACCTCATTTACTCCCTCTCCTGATTTATTATTGACATGGTATTTGGAGATGGTCAAACTATAAAAAAGAACCTTTGTGCATTTCCTTTGAAAGAAGAAGCTCTGTAAAGTAGGTGCCCTGAAGTACTAAGAGCTGAACACTTTCAAAGCCATGTTTTACTTTCTCGTAGTAGCTACACTTGTGATTAAAATCACTGTGATGAAATCACAGAATGTTAGAACTGAACAGAATCTGGATGATAGATCTACTTCTGCATTTTATAGAAGAGGACTTTTAGGTCTAGAAGGTTAATTAGCTAGTTTGTAACAACAAAGCAGGTCCTAGAACTCAAAATGTCTAGACTCCCAGTCTGGGGATTACCCATGAGGGAAAATACTTGAACCCTTACAACTGTATGTCACCATCACAGGCTGTAATTACATTTGGCTCACTGGACTTAAAAATACCATGCAAATAGAGCTCCAATTACAAAAAAAAAATCTTGATTGATACAAACAAGTGCAATAATTGACTGGCCACCAGTCTCCACATAGTCTCCACCAAAGGCCTGAGGCAGTACATTTTTATTCTTTTTAAGTAAAAAAGAAACTGTCATCGTCTGGGCTCTTTACACAGCTGGATTCCTGTATAAATCAAGCCAGCTCAGTAAAAGCTTACCTAGTTGACATCCAACACCTTTCACTCCATCTCAGGCAGCTGGTGAAGTAAACTGGACAGGAAGCTTACAAATTTTCCCTGTAGAATTTTGGAAGAACTGTGTCAACATCGCCCCTTGCTGGTCAACATAAGAAAAGGCAAAAGCCAAGACTGTCAAAATCAGGGCTCTAGCCAAGGTCACAGCCATGTCTCTCAGTTGTCTTCCAGTCTATGGGAACCGTGGCCAGGTCAAGTGAGAAAGCATGGGGAAAACAGCAGGAAGGAGGAAAAGCCTGCATCTGGGGAGATGTTTATCTATTCCTAATTAAGGATAGATCTCAGGGAAAGCAGATACATTTTCAGTATCCTGCTGAGTCTTTAAGACCCATACACAAGTTATATTCATAAATGAAATTTTTATTGTTAATATCAATGAACACAGAATATTCATGTGCCAAGGAAATACTGCTCACAAGATCACAAATGTCGGTTGATTTGTATTTATCAATGATTTGGTGAATCACTATATGTCTCTGAGTTAAATATATATATATATACATATAAATATACATACATATGTGTATATATATATATATAAAGAGGTTTCTGAAACTCCATTTCTATTTGGACTTAGGCAATAAATTCATTAGAAAAAGAAAGCAGAAGCTTTGAAGTTAACATCTATAGCCTTTATGGATAGCCTGATTCACCAAACATGAAAACTATATCCTGTCCCACACGTTTTAAGTCATAAACAGGAAAGCACAAGAAACACTGATTTGGCTCAATGATTTGCCCAATGAAAGGATTTTTTTATTTTCTTTAAGTTTTAAAAAAAATCCCCCATAAAGTTGTCAGAGGTACCTGACGGTGTTACAGAAGCAAAGTGTTTCCTAAGCAACTCCAGGGCTCTGTTATTTCTTGCTTGTAGGGACTTCTCTGTTTTCAGTTCATTCTTGATGGCATTGAGCTCCCCACGGATTTTTTCCATTTCTAATTCATAATACAATTTAATTTCTTCTTTTA
This sequence comes from Oreotragus oreotragus, assembly GCA_006410675.1. Classification (NCBI taxonomy): domain Eukaryota; kingdom Metazoa; phylum Chordata; class Mammalia; order Artiodactyla; family Bovidae; genus Oreotragus; species Oreotragus oreotragus. The sequence goes on along the minus strand of SJYX01002855.1, from coordinate 40,340 downwards.
GGAATGCATTTCCAACCTCAGTCTGCCGCTTTAACTTCCTAACAGCTTCTTTTAAATCCTTGTTCTCAAGGCTCAACTTGTGGATGACCTCTTTGGCTTGCTGGAGCTCTTTAGTTAAGTTTTTAACATTTGTTGCTTTTTCAGAGAGGTCATTTCTTAAAGCTTGAAGCTCCCAGTCTTTCTTGGAAGCTTCCACCCCTGCTTCTTGAAAATTTAGGGGTTTTGTGGATACTTCTTTTTTGGAGTTCAAAAGTTCTTTTTCTGCACTTTCAAATTCCTCTTCAATTTTTCTGCATTTCATATCAAGCACTTCCAGCTCTTCATTCAAAAGATTCAGGCGAAGTTTTGAAGACATTCCTTCAGTGATTTTCTTTTTCTTGTCCTTTTGTGGTGGAGCTGATAACTCCTTTGTACTCCAGGTAGGAAGCTCTTCTGTGCTATTAAAGCTTTCTTCAGTTGCAATGTCCAAATTAGATGATTCACAGGAGACAGACTTTGTGTCTGCCTCAGTCTTTGAAATGTTTATCTTTCTCTCTATTAAATTTGATTCTTGCTCATTTTCATTTGGTTGGGAAATAAATTCTTTCCTTTTAAATTTATTTTCTTCTAGAAACTTTCTACTAAACAAATTGAATATTCTTTCCATCCTCTTGGCCTTATCTAAAGTCATTTGTTCAGAAGAAGATTCAAGCTGAGCAGCTTCGTCTAGAATATCCTGTGCACTGAAAAGAGGAGTAAACCTTTTCTCCTTCCACTCTTTTCTCCTAGCATCCATTTCTTCAGGCACCTCTTCCAATTCCTGAAAAACAAAATTTAAAATCAAGGCACATATTTACACTGGCAGCTGGGACAGTGGAAAACACTAAGAATCCTGGCCCATTGGTGAAAGAATCTAAACATTTGAGGGCTGGCACTCCCTCTAATTCACCACGAGACTCAGGCCTCAGTTCCCTCTTTTATAAATGGAAAGGGCTAAACTGGCTAAGTTCTACAGACCCTTCTAGCTTTAAAGTTCTCTGATCCTATGAAATATAGCCAATAAATGGACAAGCTTGGCTATTTATTATAGAGAAAATAATCCTGAGAAAGCAACATGGAAACAGATTGTTTCAAAACAGTATCAGTGATTTTTAATTAATAGGTAAGCCTGTGTTTCCAAAGTCCTTGATTTTTTTTCTAGTTCTTCTTGGTTGGACTACTGTTTATTCATTCTTTAAAGTGACTAAAACATCAGTGCTTAATGCAATGTGAGCTGTTTTTGGTAAAGTATACCATGCAGACTTCCTTATGACTAACTCTGCCAAATGCCCTTCTGTCTTGACCTGTAAATTCCTGTTATTCCAGTCTTGGGCTTTGCTTTTAGACAAGACTGCCAAGTGTACAGAATTCAATCCATTTTGACAGCAATTTCATGATGAGAAACGAATGTCAACAATTGGAAATACTAATGCCACCAAATGGGTTTCTTTTTCCAAGATACTGACTCCAAGTATAATTTTTAGATGAAAAATTAGCATATTAAACCACAACCAACTTTCTAAATTTATAAAAGTTATAAGATATTTATTTTGTTTCAAAAGGAGTCTTCTCTATTCAAAGAGAGTCCATAACATACAGCTTTCCTAAAACACAAAAATATTTGATCAGCGACTACTTTTGAAAAAAGGGAGAAAGAAGGACCCAAGCAACACACTGATGGGCCACTGGCATCTGAAGCCACCAAACTGGTGACTGCAGTTACCACTAAAGGGTGGGAAGAAAAAGGAGGGGATCACTTTATTCATTCTATACATTAAACTGCTGCAATATATCTGCAACATCACCACTGAGAAAAATCAAAGTATGTTTGCATCTATTTTTCCCATGCACACAAATATACTTTTATCTTGGTAACAAACATGGCAGTTGTGCTTATTTTTAAATTAATGTTTTCTTTAATATTATTAAAGAATATAAATGCTATGTTATATTAATTATATATATATTTCATATGCTAATAGTCATGCATGTTATTTGTAAAATTTTGGAAAATACTGAAAATCACAGACACACACACACAGAAATATTCCTCATGATCCCATGGCACTGAGATAACCACTCTTTGGTATATTACTTCTCGGTACTTTTTAACAAATGTAGTTTAAATTCTAACAAATTTTTCTTGCTACAGACAATGAGAGAATAAACTCAATACCTACATGCCTGACACCTTCCCCCCAAAAGAAGAGGGACAGTAACTCATTATACCCAAGGATATATCTCCACTGACAAGTATTTGGCTTTGAGGAAAGGAAAAGGTACAAATATTCAGTGAAGGTGTTAAAATGATTGGTTCAAAAGCCATAACTCAAACTTTAAGTGTAGTCAATCAGACCACAGTAGTAAGTCGAGACTTGAAATTCATGATATGTATCAATATTTGCCATTGGAGCATCCTCTGCTTTCTCTTGAAATAGTCCTCTCAGACTTTGTTATCCTATTAGTCACCATCCAGAAGCATCAATGATGTATCTGCCCTTAAAGACGAAGATGACCATAATTGCACTTGCTCTCCTCTCTAGAAACATGAATGCAAATACTGGGGATTATTACCGTGATCATAAAGGAAAGGAACAGAGAAAAGGGAAAAGATGCTAATTGCCAGTCACAGTTCACAGTTTTTAGCAGTCAAATCTTTACCAGACAACTCTGTAAGAGTTTAATAATGCATCTAGGGAATTCCCTGGCAGTCCAGCAGTTGGAACTGTGTACTTTCACTGCTGAGGGCTCGGGTTCCAACCCTGGTTGGGGAACGAAGATCCCACAGGTTGTGCTGCTGCTGCTGCTGCTGCGTCGCTTCAGTCGTGTCTGACTCTGTGCAACCCCACAGACGGCAGCCCACCAGGCTCCCCCGTCCCTGGGATTCTCCAGGCAAGAACACTGGAGTGGGTTGCCATTTCCTTCTCCAATGCATGAAAGTGAAAAGTGAACGTGAAGTCGCTCAGTTGTGTCCGACTCTTAGTGACCCCACGGACTGCAGCCTACCAGGCCCCTCCATCCATGGGATTTTCCAGGCAAGAGTACTGGAGTGGGGTGCCATCACCTTCTCTGACAAGTTGTGCAGAGTGGCCACCAAAATGCTTCTAATCAGGTAGCAGTGAGAGAGAGATTACTATTATTCTTTCTACCAAATTCTGAGTGAAAGGTATTGGTGAGGTTGACCAGGAAAGAGGTGTACAGTGGGGCAAATCAGGTGAGGCCACTTTATACTTGAAGATAGCAATAAGACAAATCTGAGATAGAGGTCTGGCTGTAGATAAAGATTAAAATAGAAAGCTCTTTTCATTAATGATTTTGCACCTTGAAAAAGTCCCTCTATCTCCAACCCTCTGACTGCAGCCTACCAGGCCCCTCCATCCATGGGATTTTCCAGGCAAGAGTACTGGAGTGGGGTGCCATCACCTTCTCTGACAAGTTGTGCAGAGTGGCCACCAAAATGCTTCTAATCAGGTAGCAGTGAGAGAGAGATTACTATTATTCTTTCTACCAAATTCTGAGTGAAAGGTATTGGTGAGGTTGACCAGGAAAGAGGTGTACAGTGGGGCAAATCAGGTGAGGCCACTTTATACTTGAAGATAGCAATAAGACAAATCTGAGATAGAGGTCTGGCTGTAGATAAAGATTAAAATAGAAAGCTCTTTTCATTAATGATTTTGCACCTTGAAAAAGTCCCTCTATCTCCAACCCTCCCATAAATCTCTGGCTAAAAACATATATATATATATTTTTTTTTTCAGTGTCACTATCTTTCTTTCCTGGGCCTCTGTACAATTTCCTGATACAGCCAATGCTTTTCACAGAACTGGGAAGAGTCCACTTATTTTATAACTGAGGCTCAAAGAAGTTAAGTGACTTGTCCAAGTCCTCACAGCCTATAGTGGTAAAACTGAGACCCTGTCTCCCAGGTCAGTGCTTATTCTAAAATTTCTCTTTATTCTTCTGATAGGTTTCATTCCACAGATTGAAAGAAAACAACCCACTATTTTCAGAGCTTAGGTATTTTTTAAAGGGCCACAAAAGGAGAGAGGGAAATGAATGGGGGAGGGTAAGGAGAACTGCATGTCACATATCAAAGGACAGAACAGAGAAAGGTTTGAAAAGCCTTTTGGAATTTCCCTCCCCTGGCTTACACAGGGCAGGGTCAAGAGGTCTCTGAACTGCTTCTTTCTTTCTCTCTCCCTTTCTTTCTTTCCTTTCTCTTTCTATTTTTCCTCTTTCATTGGCAAGATATGCTTTAAGGAATTGTTCCCAAATCGAGTCACAGAGGATAGCAAAGCCCAGACTGAGGGTAAAAGGTACCAGGCTCATTTTCTCTTCACAAATTGTGCTCTTTGTTTTTTTTCCCCAGAACAAGTATGACATTAGTATTCTCTGGCAAAGACAAGAAATATGCTTTGAGACGATGACACTCCTTCCTCTATCCTGGCATAGCAGCCAGTTTGCTTTCAATAAACTTGACTAGGTAATGTGTCGCAGCATAAGGCAAATTAAACCAGAGTCGTTAGTGAGAGAATAAGCATGCCTTTTTAGTGGGTCTATTGCTAACACTTTTTATTACAAGTGCCTACCCAACACAATATTGGGTGTTGAGGGACCAGAGTCCTCAGTCTTTGAAATGTTTATCTTTCTCTCTATTAAATTTGATTCTTGCTCATTTTCATTTGGTTGGGAAATAAATTCTTTCCTTTTAAATTTATTTTCTTCTAGAAACTTTCTACTAAACAAATTGAATATTCTTTCCATCCTCTTGGCCTTATCTAAAGTCATTTGTTCAGAAGAAGATTCAAGCTGAGCAGCTTCGTCTAGAATATCCTGTGCACTGAAAAGAGGAGTAAACCTTTTCTCCTTCCACTCTTTTCTCCTAGCATCCATTTCTTCAGGCACCTCTTCCAATTCCTGAAAAACAAAATTTAAAATCAAGGCACATATTTACACTGGCAGCTGGGACAGTGGAAAACACTAAGAATCCTGGCCCATTGGTGAAAGAATCTAAACATTTGAGGGCTGGCACTCCCTCTAATTCACCACGAGACTCAGGCCTCAGTTCCCTCTTTTATAAATGGAAAGGGCTAAACTGGCTAAGTTCTACAGACCCTTCTAGCTTTAAAGTTCTCTGATCCTATGAAATATAGCCAATAAATGGACAAGCTTGGCTATTTATTATAGAGAAAATAATCCTGAGAAAGCAACATGGAAACAGATTGTTTCAAAACAGTATCAGTGATTTTTAATTAATAGGTAAGCCTGTGTTTCCAAAGTCCTTGATTTTTTTTCTAGTTCTTCTTGGTTGGACTACTGTTTATTCATTCTTTAAAGTGACTAAAACATCAGTGCTTAATGCAATGTGAGCTGTTTTTGGTAAAGTATACCATGCAGACTTCCTTATGACTAACTCTGCCAAATGCCCTTCTGTCTTGACCTGTAAATTCCTGTTATTCCAGTCTTGGGCTTTGCTTTTAGACAAGACTGCCAAGTGTACAGAATTCAATCCATTTTGACAGCAATTTCATGATGAGAAACGAATGTCAACAATTGGAAATACTAATGCCACCAAATGGGTTTCTTTTTCCAAGATACTGACTCCAAGTATAATTTTTAGATGAAAAATTAGCATATTAAACCACAACCAACTTTCTAAATTTATAAAAGTTATAAGATATTTATTTTGTTTCAAAAGGAGTCTTCTCTATTCAAAGAGAGTCCATAACATACAGCTTTCCTAAAACACAAAAATATTTGATCAGCGACTACTTTTGAAAAAAGGGAGAAAGAAGGACCCAAGCAACACACTGATGGGCCACTGGCATCTGAAGCCACCAAACTGGTGACTGCAGTTACCACTAAAGGGTGGGAAGAAAAAGGAGGGGATCACTTTATTCATTCTATACATTAAACTGCTGCAATATATCTGCAACATCACCACTGAGAAAAATCAAAGTATGTTTGCATCTATTTTTCCCATGCACACAAATATACTTTTATCTTGGTAACAAACATGGCAGTTGTGCTTATTTTTAAATTAATGTTTTCTTTAATATTATTAAAGAATATAAATGCTATGTTATATTAATTATATATATATTTCATATGCTAATAGTCATGCATGTTATTTGGAAAATTTTGGAAAATACTGAAAATCACAGACACACACACACAGAAATATTCCTCATGATCCCATGGCACTGAGATAACCACTCTTTGGTATATTACTTCTCGGTACTTTTTAACAAATGTAGTTTAAATTCTAACAAATTTTTCTTGCTACAGACAATGAGAGAATAAACTCAATACCTACATGCCTGACACCTTCCCCCCAAAAGAAGAGGGACAGTAACTCATTATACCCAAGGATATATCTCCACTGACAAGTATTTGGCTTTGAGGAAAGGAAAAGGTACAAATATTCAGTGAAGGTGTTAAAATGACTGGTTCAAAAGCCATAACTCAAACTTTAAGTGTAGTCAATCAGACCACAGTAGTAAGTCGAGACTTGAAATTCATGATATGTATCAATATTTGCCATTGGAGCATCCTCTGCTTTCTCTTGAAATAGTCCTCTCAGACTTTGTTATCCTATTAGTCACCATCCAGAAGCATCAATGATGTATCTGCCCTTAAAGACGAAGATGACCATAATTGCACTTGCTCTCCTCTCTAGAAACATGAATGCAAATACTGGGGATTATTACCGTGATCATAAAGGAAAGGAACAGAGAAAAGGGAAAAGATGCTAATTGCCAGTCACAGTTCACAGTTTTTAGCAGTCAAATCTTTACCAGACAACTCTGTAAGAGTTTAATAATGCATCTAGGGAATTCCCTGGCAGTCCAGCAGTTGGAACTGTGTACTTTCACTGCTGAGGGCTCGGGTTCCAACCCTGGTTGGGGAACGAAGATCCCACAGGTTGTGCTGCTGCTGCTGCTGCTGCGTCGCTTCAGTCGTGTCTGACTCTGTGCAACCCCACAGACGGCAGCCCACCAGGCTCCCCCGTCCCTGGGATTCTCCAGGCAAGAACACTGGAGTGGGTTGCCATTTCCTTCTCCAATGCATGAAAGTGAAAAGTGAACGTGAAGTCGCTCAGTTGTGTCCGACTCTTAGTGACCCCACGGACTGCAGCCTACCAGGCCCCTCCATCCATGGGATTTTCCAGGCAAGAGTACTGGAGTGGGGTGCCATCACCTTCTCTGACAAGTTGTGCAGAGTGGCCACCAAAATGCTTCTAATCAGGTAGCAGTGAGAGAGAGATTACTATTATTCTTTCTACCAAATTCTGAGTGAAAGGTATTGGTGAGGTTGACCAGGAAAGAGGTGTACAGTGGGGCAAATCAGGTGAGGCCACTTTATACTTGAAGATAGCAATAAGACAAATCTGAGATAGAGGTCTGGCTGTAGATAAAGATTAAAATAGAAAGCTCTTTTCATTAATGATTTTGCACCTTGAAAAAGTCCCTCTATCTCCAACCCTCCCATAAATCTCTGGCTAAAAACATATATATATATATTTTTTTTTTCAGTGTCACTATCTTTCTTTCCTGGGCCTCTGTACAATTTCCTGATACAGCCAATGCTTTTCACAGAACTGGGAAGAGTGCACTTATTTTATAACTGAGGCTCAAAGAAGTTAAGTGACTTGTCCAAGTCCTCACAGCCTATAGTGGTAAAACTGAGACCCTGTCTCCCAGGTCAGTGCTTATTCTAAAATTTCTCTTCATTCTTCTGATAGGTTTCATTCCACAGATTGAAAGAAAACAACCCACTATTTTCAGAGCTTAGGTATTTTTTAAAGGGCCACAAAAGGAGAGAGGGAAATGAATGGGGGAGGGTAAGGAGAACTGCATGTCACATATCAAAGGACAGAACAGAGAAAGGTTTGAAAAGCCTTTTGGAATTTCCCTCCCCTGGCTTACACAGGGCAGGGTCAAGAGGTCTCTGAACTGCTTCTTTCTTTCTCTCTCCCTTTCTTTCTTTCCTTTCTCTTTCTATTTTTCCTCTTTCATTGGCAAGATATGCTTTAAGGAATTGTTCCCAAATCGAGTCACAGAGGATAGCAAAGCCCAGACTGAGGGTAAAAGGTACCAGGCTCATTTTCTCTTCACAAATTGTGCTCTTTGTTTTTTTTCCGCAGAACAAGTATGACATTAGTATTCTCTGGCAAAGACAAGAAATATGCTTTGAGACGATGACACTCCTTCCTCTATCCTGGCATAGCAGCCAGTTTGCTTTCAATAAACTTGACTAGGTAATGTGTCGCAGCATAAGGCAAATTAAACCAGAGTCGTTAGTGAGAGAATAAGCATGCCTTTTTAGTGGGTCTATTGCTAACACTTTTTATTACAAGTGCCTACCCAACACAATATTGGGTGTTGAGGGACCAGAGCGTAGGGGAAGGAGATCCAAGAGGAATGAAACACTTAAGAAACAAACAACCAGAACACAGGAAAACAATATAAAGTCATATGACAAAAATGACGTTAGTGGTCCTCTAAGCCAGTGATCTCCCAGAAGTCCTTGGGACTGCACTGCATGCTTGTCCATTATATGGCTACATGTATTCATTTGTGTCTGACGTGAATTGATAATGGACTCCTGATTATTCTAGTTAGTGTCTCTCTAAAAACATCACCATTCATCCTCTGGTAACTTCCTTATTTTTACAAAGGTAAAGTAGTAGTGCATCTTGGTGGAGTAAGGAAATTTATTGACTCATGGAAATGGTTTCTACTCACCTAAAGAATTTGGGAACCACTGATAAAATAAATTGAAAATGATTTATAATGTAATATAACATAGTGTAATTGTTCAGAGCTAAGCAAAGAGTGATCACTTATTGTAAAAATCTTAGATGAATGCATATCTGTCTTCAAATAGCTCCAGATACTAATATCCTGTTTATTGTGAAAGGAGAAACCCACTAAACTATCTCACTTTCATTTTCAAGGTATGGGGCCCTGGGGAATATGCTCATATTAAGATGGATAAGTGACCAAATATAGGAAATCTAATTATTTTCTAAAATATTCATACTTTAAACCACATGCTTTAGGGAAATTTGATGACATAAAAATCAAAGATCCTTTTCTCTATTTCCTTATCTCATTTACATTAGATTTTATTTGAAAATGTCAGGAGTATCTCTTCTGCATAAATCTAGATCTGCCTGCAAAAGGCAATTATGCTTCCAGGCAGGGGGATCCAGGGACTGGGAAACCTCCAGAAACTTTTTCCCATCTTGCAACAGTGCTTTGCCCCAAACTTTGTAAACTGGGAGTGATGTTTAGAAAAGGTCATTTCCAACCTGTGATGGACAACCTTATTTCATAACCCTCAGCCCTTCAGCCACACTCAACTGAAACTGTGGCTTTTAGTGACAGCTTAGGGGCAGTAAGGCGGAAGACAAAAGGCCCTTCTTAGCCCAGGGAACTTTTCCCCATTATTCTTGGATGGTTTCAGTTCTCTCAACCCTCAGAAAAACTGGTTGGCCAAGATAGGAATAGAAAAGTTTGTTACAAAAATCACTGGCCTTCCTTCATGGCTCAACTGTCCAATCTGTTCTCACATAAAAGCAGTAGTTCTCAACCTATTTTTCTGCTTCCCTTGTTCCCAAGCTCAAAACACTGCCACCATTACTCTCTTCCCTTGCTCCAGAAGATTCGGACCTGCCCCCTCTATGGGAGCTTCTCCATTATGAGGATTCTCCAAAGCTGTCTGAAAGAAGGTGGGTAAATATGTTTTGCCATGCAAAATTGTGGGGAAGAAGGAAAAGAAAGTTCTTGAGAAAGGAATTGTGTCAATTCTGGTGGAAAAAAGACTGAAGAAGTCAGATATCTTGGCTTCCACATTTTAGAACTTCATAAAAACGTACCTTTTGTGAACCTCAGTTTCTTCAGGTGTAATATACAGACAATATACCTTTTTCCAGGTGGTTAAGAGAAATGAGTGAAAACGAAAATGCAATCAATTTTATACTGTACACAGTGGGTTTTGTTCTTTTTTAGATTTTCCTTCCCTTCCCTTGGAACATCAACCAACAACCCAACCCTTCTCCAAAGATATGTGCTTCAGAGTTGCCAGTCTGAAGTCATCAGACCTCACAAAAAGTCAGTTTAAAAAAAAAGAAGTACTGTTAAGGTAGGTAGAGGGGAACTTAAACTTGAATCTTACATTAATTTGAGCTGTATCTTCATGGAAGAATTAGCCCTAAATCCTGTAAGTTGTTGATGTCCCCAGATTTCCAAGCTAAATTTATTATAAGCAGAAGAGTGGTAGCCTTTCTACACCAAAGAGATCTACATTTTTTAAAATCACTAATTGCTTTGCCATAAACTTAGCAAATGTCCCAATGTTTTTCAGAGCCACCAATAAACATCTTAAAAATACTACAATTGGGGCATCAGTTTGAAGATTAGCAAGGATGACTGCAAGTTTTTTCTGTGCTTCAGCATCATTTCATACAGTTTCATTTTACCAATATGCTGAGATCTCCTGGCATGTTATTCATCATTGTATCCCTTGTTATTGCCTGGCACATAGTAGCCCTCAATAAAAATTTATTGAGTGAAAATAATTCTTAATATTCTTCCTGAAAATTCTATAATGTTTTGATTCTAATTGAGTTTCTGTAAATACTTGTAATTTTCCCTTTAGCTTATGAGGTTTTGTGGGTGGCATTTTAGGGAAAGAACTTTTATTTTTCCCTCAAAGTTTATTTGGCTCAGCTAAAGTCTTTAGGACACTTTTTAAAAAATATAAATTTATTTATTTTAATTGGAGGCTAATTACTTTACAATATTGTCTTGGTTTTGCCATACATCAACATGAATCCGCCAGTTATACACGTGTTCCCCATCCTGAACCCCCCTCCCTCCTCTCTCCCCATACCATCCCTCTGGGTCATCTCAGTGCACCAGCCCCAAGCATCCACTATCCTTGTATTTCTATGAGGCTTTTTTGATAGTGTACTGACAGTGCAGACTAATGGTCTTGTTAAAAGACTGAAGATTTATGTTGGGTGAGGCTCTGTGCTTCTCAACACCCATAGCAAGCTATCAGCCAGCACAACGCTACTTACAGTTCCTGAAGTCCAAGGTCTTCTGTTGGTTGTCACTGTTCTCCTTCTCCAGATTGAACTGAAAAAGAAAATGCCACAGCTTAATTAGAAAATATAATTAACCTGAGTGCCCAAATCTGTGTTCATATCTGAGATGTAGCTTAAAATTACAAGTGACAGCTTTAATGTTGTTTGGCTGATCTGAAATGCAACATCAGACACTTTGAAGTAAGTTTTCATTTTAACTTGTCAACCCAATTTCCCAGCTATTATGCCACTAAGTCTTCCTTCCCCCAGCAACACAAATATCAGATGGGACGACAATCATGGTCGCATCTTACTCAACACTATACCTTCTTGCCTTCAGCAACTACTGAAAAAATGAGCCAGCACTGGCGGCCACAGCAACATGCTTGTTAGTAAGGAGCATGCCAAGAGCCACGTTAGCAGAGGCTGGAGCCAAGGCCCTGGCTTCCTCCCCCAGAGTCCAGTTATTTTGAAAAACCATTAAAAAGGAAAGTGATCCCAGTTTTTGCCTTAATCTTTCAGGGTCCTCACATATGAGCCAAGTGTCCACTTCACGAGACAAACTGTCTTGTCTATTGTTTGGCGCACATTGAGAGCGAAGCCAAGAACCATTGACAACTGGGCCCTGTGAACGGTTCTTACCCCCAATTCTTTGTTATTAGTGTGGAATTACTCCTTCTAGAAGAAAAGATACGAAGTCACCTTAATTCTCAAAGGCTGAGTACCTTATTAGTATGAAAGTCACATTTTTGCTATAAAGCTGCATCTAAGCATGCAGAGTTTGGGGGTTTTCTCGGTAAATGGTTAACTAAACTCCTGCCACCGCAGCTTCCGTGCAGAGGAGATGGCGAGGCTCGGGTGCTGCCCTGGACGCCACTGCAGGTGACACCTCCCACTTCCCCAGGCCCTACCCCTATCTACCCCTTGGCTGGGAGAAAGCAGGGACGAGGCCGGACCCCACTCCTCCTTCCACACCCCGACTTCCACACCCAGTCACCTTCGTTCCTGGCCGGAGCCCTAAAGAGTGAGGAAACCGCAGTGGGCGTCGAGGCGGAGAGCACGGTGCCTCTGCCCGGGTCACCCAGGGAGGGCGAGGGGGCCTGGGGAGCCCCGGCCTGACCGGGCTCAGACCTACCTGGTGGCGTGGGTGGGGTCCAGTGGGCCCTGGTCCCTCTTCCCCGAAGACGGCCTCCAGCGGCGGGCAAATGACCTGGGCTCGGCGCTGGCTACCGCGACCCGGCCGGGCCGGCAGGGGCAGAGCCTCTGCAGTGCCGCGCCAGCGCGGGTCGCGCCGTTGCCTGGCAACCGGCCGGCCCTATTTAAAGGGACCCGCGCGCTGCTGCCAGGCGCGCGGGGCCCTGAGCTGCCTGGCGGTCGTCACAAGCCGCCCGAGCACTGAGCATGCCCGGTGGGGCGGGCGCTGCGGTGGCTTCTGCCTGCACGAAAGCCAAGCTCGAAGAGCAAGAGAGAAGAGTCAGGGAGGGAAGGAGCGAGAAACTGCGAGGCAGCCCCACCCATGGTGGGCTTATTACGGAGGGTGTGGGTGACTCACAAAGCCACCTGGACACTGCGATTGTGGGGGAGGAGGGAGTGGCACACGAATAATCCCTAGGCCTGCAGTTTAGTGACGTTCCCTCGAGGACGGTCAGCTCTGGAAGGTCTCTAGGATTTGGTTCCGAGTTCTTGACAATGTGGGAATTGCACGCCCCGCCCCCCACGCACACCCTTGCCAGTCAGCACAATGGTCTGGCCGGAATTTCTGCCTCTGACCGAGATTCTAAGGGCCTGTATCAGGAGAGCATGTGTCCTGTTTGCGCACCTATGGGAGACCAGGCTCGTTCTCCAGCTAGCCCATGGTGTCCTCGCCCATCACTCAGGAATTTCTCTAAACCACTCTTGCACCTATTTGAATTTAAGACCAGTTACTGGCAACTGGGCGTCCCTGATGGCTCAGATGGTAAAGAATCAGCCTGTAATGCAGGAGACCTGGGTTCAGTCCCTGGGTTGGGAAGATCCCCTGGAGGAGGGCATGGCAACCCACTCCAGTATTCTTGAAGGCAACTATTCCAACACTGGGCTTCCCTGGTGGCTATAATGCGGGAGACATGAGTTCGATTCCTGGGTTGGGAAGATCCCCTGGAGAAGGGCTTGGCAACTCACCCCAATATTCTTGCCTGGAGAATCCCATGGACAGAGGAGCCTGGTGAGTTATAGTCCATGGGGTCACAAAGAGTCAGATAGGACTGAGCTGACTAACACACACATACACACACACACACACACATATTCACACACACAGAGTCCAATGCTACTGGCAGTGTAAAGTGGTTTCCTTTGATCAGTCCCCAAGCTACCTTCTTCCAGCTTCAAAGGTTGCTCACAACTTTCCCGATTTGGTTGGGGAACAAGCCCATGTTCCTCATCATGTGATAGATTTAAGTCCTACTATTTTTTTAAATAAATTAATGATCTCTTCAGCCTTTGATTAGCCTTGTTGCCGAATGATGATTCTTCCATCATCAAATTGGCTACACACACTGACTATGCACCTTGGCTATAGTCTGATTGGTACCCAGCCTGGGCTTAACGGAAAGATGGACTAGACAGAAGAAGTGAGGCCTGAAACAAAGAGGGACCGGAGTGTCCAAAATAGTAATCCTAATGACTTTCAGGAAACCTGCTATTTTCTAGGAAGTAGCAAGGTGAAAAGAAACGTTGGCTCTGGAATCTCAAGTGAAAGGAGGTTTATACACATTTTAAAAATGACAGTCTAAGGGCTTCCCTGGTGGTCTAGTGATTAAGAATCCACTTACCAGTGCAGGGGACACCATTTCCATCCCTGGTCCTAGAAGATGCCACATGCCAGAGAGCAACTAAAGCCTATGTGAGCCGCTGTAACTGGAGAAAGTCCACATGTAGCAACAAAGACCCAGTGCAGCCAAAAAATACACAAGCAAATAAATCTTAAAAATAAATAAAGAGAAAAGAATTTTAAAAAGAAAGTGACAGTCTAATTTTTCAAGACCTAGCAAGGGAATGACTTAGAAACAAGACCAGGATTCTTTTCAAAACTTCTTGGGAATCAGATCTAACAGGTGTTTGGTGGCTGACAATGTTGCGTTCAGGTGCCTGGAGGCCTGGTTCTCAGTCTTTTTTTTCCTCCTTAGAGAACCAGTGTCAACAAGACTTGGCAGCAGGAAGAGGCTCAGTGCCAACACTGATTTTGTTATGGACCCCATCAGAATTAGTTTCTGGGATTCTGACAAAACTACTTTCCTTGACATTAAGTCTCCAAACTACTTTGCATTTTATCATGTCTATTTTCGTTCTTTTAAAAGGGTTTCATTTTTTCCCCTGATAAAAGATCCTTTATTAATATAAGAAAAGAATGTTTCCTAGTTGCTGTGTGCATCAGTTTCCCTGTTCATACAATAGAAGTTATAATTGTACCTAACTCACAGAAATGTAGAGAAGGCAATGGCACCCCACTTCAGTTCTCTTGCCTGGAAAATCCTATGGACGGAGGAGCCTGGTAGACTGCAGTCCATGGGGTCGCTAAGAGTCGAACATGACTGAGGGACTTCGCTTTCATTTTTCACTTTCATGCATTGGAGAAGGAAATGGTAACCCACTCCAGTATTCTTGCCTGGAGAATCCCAAGGATGGGGGAGCCTGGTGGGCTGCCCTCTATGGGGTCACACAGAGTCGGACACGACTGAAGTGACTTAGCAGCAGCAGCATCGTGTTTATAAATATTTAAATTATTCATGCAGATAATAACAGTGAATATTTCTCACACTTCATATCCTATACATCAGCAGATTCTGTTGGCTGTACCTTCGCAATGTATTCAGGATCTGATGGCTTCTCACTGTCTCTATTATCACCACTCTGATCCTGACCCCCACCATCTCTTGCCTGGACTATGGCAATAGCCTCCTAACTGCTTCCACACTTGACCTATATTAGTTTCCTAGGGCTGGCATATCAAAGTATCACAAACCAGACACTTAAAACAACAGACACTTATTCTCTCATAGTTCTAGAGGCTAGCAGTCTGAAATCAGGGTGTCATCAGGGCTGACTCCTTCTTGAGCTTCTGAGGAACAGTGTGTCTCTCCTAACTTCTGGGGGTTGCCAGCCATCTGTCACCTTCCCTGGCTTGTAGACACATCATTCCGATCTCTGCCTCTGTCTTCTTGTGGTGTTTTTATGTGTCTGTGTGTCTCCACATAGCTATCTCTTCTCTCTGTGTATCCGTGTGCCCAAAGTCCCCTCCTCTTGTAAGAATGTTAGCTAACTGGGTTAGGGCCCACGTTAATTCAGTACGACCTCATCTTAACTTGATTATATTTGCAAAGACCCTGTTTTTAACAAGAGCACATTCATAGGTACAGGAAGAGGGGGAAGGATATCATCATATCTTTTGGGGGGACACAAGTCAACCCACAACCCTCTCACCATCTATTCTCAACACAGATCCAGAGAGACTGTTATAAAATACTAAGTCAGACCATGTTACCACTCTGCTCAAAAGCTTACAAAGGCTTTCAGTTTGACTTGTTGTAAAAACCAAAATCCTTATAACAGCCTACAAGGTCCTACAGGATTTGCATGGAGAATCCCCATCCCCCCTTTCTCCACTCCCACCTCCATACAATACCTTTTTGACCTCCTCTCCCGCCACTTTGTCCCTTGATGACGCCACTCTAGCAATACTGGCTGCCTTGTTCCTATAATAGCCAGGCACCCTCTCACTGTTAGGGATTTGGCTGCCTGTTTCCTCTGCCTCGAATGCTCTTCAAAAAATACATGATATTCACATATCTTATTGCCTTACCTTCCTCAAGTGTTTGTTCAAATCTTAGCTTCTCTGTGAGGCCTCCCCTACCCCTTCTATTTAATCCTGTCAACTTTCAACCTCTCCAGCGTTTCCACTTCTCCTTATCCTACTCTACTTGAAAAAATACAGCACTTTATCACTTTCGAACGTACTATACTCTTTTTCTTCTGTTCTCTCCATCCAACCCCCTTCCAGGTTGCACTACACTACGCTCCAAGAGGGCACGATCTTTGATTTGTTCACTGATCCATCCCAAGCATCAAAGTGCCTGGCACACGGTTCAGTTCAGTTCAGTCGCTCAGTCGTGTCCAACTCTTTGTGACCCCATGAATCGCAGCATACCAGGCCTCCCTATCCATCACCATCTCCCAGAGTTCACTCAGACTCACGTCCATCGAGTCCGTGATGCCATCCAGCCATCTCATCCTCAGTCATCCCCTTCTCCTCCTGCCCCCAATCCCTCCCAGCATCAGA
>SJYX01002855.1:6819-17202 GCA_006410675.1 Oreotragus oreotragus | reverse complement strand
TCCCGCATTGGAGGCAGACGCTTTAACCTCTGAGCCACCAGGGAAGTCCTAACAACTATTACCACCACAGTTATAATTTTTTTCTCAGGGTGAGAACTCTTAAGATTTATTGTCTTATAAATTATTTCTTCTGAAATGTCTTCCAATCCACTAATTCTCTAATTAATTGTGTCTAATTTGCTGTTAATCTCTTCAGTTTGAGTTCCTAATTTCAATCTTGATTTTTTTAACTTTCTGAAGTTTAATGAAATAACTTTTTAAATATGGTCATTCCCTAGAATTTCTTGTTTCCCACACACGTTTTTATTTCTTTAAACATCATAAGTATAGATCTTCATATTCTGTGTTTAATAATTCCAAAATCTAAATTATTTCAGCATATGGCTCTGTTGTCTGGTACTTTCACTAATTCTCACTTATGGGAATTCAATTCCTTTTTTGATAATTAATTTTTTTGTGAGCTGCTCATTTTCCTTATAAAATAATTTGGACAAATTCTTTGAGATCTTGGACAAAGAATCTATGTTTGCTTTTGCTAATTGTCTGGAACATTAACTTGCCAGAGTCAGTTTAAATTTATGACTAGAGATATCTTGGAGAAGGAAATGCCAACCCACTCCAGTATTCTTGCCTGGAGAATCCCATGGACAGAGGNTGCTTTTGCTAATTGTCTGGAACATTAACTTGCCAGAGTCAGTTTAAATTTATGACTAGAGATATCTTGGAGAAGGAAATGCCAACCCACTCCAGTATTCTTGCCTGGAGAATCCCATGGACAGAGGGGCCTGGCAGGTCCATGCGGTCACAAGAGTTGGACATGACTTAGTGACTAATACCACCACCAGAGATATCTTGAGTCACCTCAGCAGTGTGATTTGGGGCTACAAGATGACAGTTTCTGGGTCATCTTTTTCCTCCTCGTCCCGTTTGGCATCATCAAGAAAATATTCCTTTGTAGTCCCTGGGGGAGTGGGTAGGAAAGCAAATTAAGTTCTCCTTTATTGAGGGTTTATTCCTTTGGGGCACCAATTTAATAGAAAAAGATTTCTATTAGACTGTTCACCGTTAATTGGTCCCTGGGCTTGCATCTTTTATCCCTGTTTTAGATGGCTTTTGCAAAGTTGAACTCCTCAAACACCCAAATTTCTCAGTTGTTTTCAGGACAAAGCCGGTTTCATGACTTCACTTCTCTATGTTCTCAGAGTCTCAGAGGTTTTATCCTGATAATTCCTTACCATGCAGATCTTCAAGGCTTTTTCAGTGGATGTTTTCTATATATGAACCGTACTTTTTGTCATCTTCAGCAATGATGACATGCCAGAAACAGAAAGCCTATACTCCCTCTTTGGCCCTCATCAACATAGCTTCTGGATTCACTAAAACCTTTCACAGAGGTCAGAAAAGATCACTCAGCTGCCATATCGATTTGACATACTTTTCATTCCTATTGAATTCAGCCTCTCCATGGTTTCTGACACACCTGATTATACTCCTTCCCTCCAGGAACCAGCTTCTGCTTTCACAACACCTCACTTTCCTATACAGCTCATCAAGGACCACTCCTCATGGCTCATATCTGACTCTTCTCATTTCTACATTTCCGCTGCCACCATTCTACCTTCACCTACTAACATCTATCTCTTATATTACTCCAGTAGCCTCCTTGTGATGTCCTCTACCCATTCTTCTCTCCAACCAATTCATTCTCCCCACAGCAACCAGAGTGATCTTTTAAAAATGAAAATTATTAGGATCTTGGGATTAACATGCACCCACTACTACATATAAAATAGATAACCAATAAGGATCTATGGTATAACACAGGGAACTCTGCTCAATATTCTGCAATAACCTGAATGGGAAAAGAATCTGAAGAAGAGTATGTATATGTATAGCTGAATCACTATGCTGTAAACCTGAAACCAATACAACATCGTAAATCAATTATACTTCAATAAAAAATTTAAAAAATAGAGTTCTTTGAGAACAAAATAAAAATGAAAATTAGGTCATGTCATTTTGCCTGGGCCAAACCCTTCAAAGCACTGTATTTGGTAGATAAATGTCAAACTATTAACCATTACCCATAACCACAAACTTTATATAATCTAACTCTCGATTATATATGGCTGATTGTTCCCTTATATAATGCTATAGACAAGCTGATTTTTTTTTTCCGGTTCCTCAAACATGTTACACTCTTTCTCACCTCAGATTGTTTCCTCTTCCTGGAATACTGTTTCCATGCTTTTTACATGACTAACTTCTATTTATACTTTCATATCTCACCTTTAACTGTAAATTTGTCAGAGACTTTTCCTAACCACCTAATCTAATGGCATCCTGTTCTTTTCTTTTAGAAAGTTTTTCCTAATTTGCTGTTAAATATTTATTGTAGGTTTATTTATTTAAGGTCTCTTCCCCCAATTATCTTTAAGTGTTAAGAAGGTGGAAGCCATACTTGGTTCACATAGCTGAGATGATCATTACCAGGCTAAGGGACAAGCATATGAATTCAGCCTGTTCATAATAAATTCCTTTTTATGAAAAGTTTTTATTCCTTCTGATGAGAAAGGGCTTCCTTATTTTGAAGAGTTTATAAAATTTCACCCCCAAAAGCACGGGTTTTTAGTCAATGAGAGCTAATAATTTTTTGGTAATTGAAGAATTCACTATGCTGTCATTTAGATAATATAAAGTCATTATACTTTTCAGGCTCAGGCTATGATTATCAGAGGGAATATTTGAGGGAATTGTTCAAGTTTAACATAATTTATTTCTATTCAAAATTTTATAAATAAAGATTCAAGTTTATAGACTATTGTCATCTTAACAATACCAAGTCTTCCAATTCATGAACACGGAGGTCTTTTCATTATTTGGATCTTTAATTTCTTTCAGTAATATTTTGTAGTTTCCAGTCTTGCACTTCTTTTGTGTTAAATTTACCCATAAGTGCTTTATTCTTTTTAATGCTATTGTAAGTAAGGTTTTTTTTTTTTTTTGCTGCACTGGATCTTTAGCACATGGGTTTTCTCTAGTTGCAGCACCCATGGGCTTAGTTGTCCCGATGAATTTGGGTTTCTAGTTCCCTGACCAGGGATTGAACTTAGTCCCATGCATTGGAAGGTGAATTGTTAATCACTGGACCACCAGGGAAGTCCCTGTGAATAGGATTATTTTAATTTCATTTCTGGAATGTTCTTTACTAGTGTATACAAATACAAGTGATTGAGGCCTCCCTGGTGGCTCAGTGGTAAAGAATCTGCCTGCCAATGCAGGAGACACAGGTTTGATCCTCAATCCAGGAAGATTCCACATGCTGCTGAGCAACTAAATCCATGCACCACAATTACTGAGCCTGTGCTGTAGACCTTGTGAGACACAACTCCTGAAGCCCATGTGCCCCAGAGACCAGGCTCTGCAACAAGAGAAGCCAACACAATGAGAAATTTGTGCACCACAAATAGAGAGTAGACCCTGCTCTCTGCCACCAGAGAAAAGCCCTCACAGCAATGAAGACCCAGTACAGCCAAAAATAAATAAATAAATAAAGTGTGTGTATATACATACATATATATATATATATATATATAAATATATATGACTTCCCTGGTGACTCAGATGGTAAAGTGTCTGTCTACAATGTGGGAGACCCGGGTTCAATCCCTGGGTTGGGAAGATCCCCTGGAGAAGGAAATGGCAATCCACTCCAGTACTATTGCCTGGAAAATCCCATGGACAGAGGAGCCTGGTAGGCTACAGTCCATGGGGTTGCAAAGAGTCAGACACGACTGAGAGACTTCACTCACTCACTCATATATAAAAAACAAATACAAGTGATTGACCTTTTATCTTGCTATCTTGCTATACTGGTTTATTAGCTCTAAGAAGTTTGTTGTGTGTGTGTGTGTGTGGGGTAGGTGTGTATGCATTTATGAATTCTTCAAAATTTTCTATACAAGATAAATTCCCAATTTAAAAATTCCCCCCAAAGAAATCTTCAGATCCAAATAGTTTTACTAACGAATTCTACCAAATGTTTAAAGATTTAACTCCGGGTTTGCACAATCCCATCCAGTTCATTTTATTAAACTATTATTACCTCTACCATCACTCCAGTGGGGAGGGGAAGGAGCATCTCATTGTTGCCAGGGTTGGCAAATTCAAGCTCTCCATGAGGTCTCCACTGATACATTTTTGGTGGGGAGTGGAAAAGGGGAAGCTTATTATGGGTCAGCAGAGTGACCTGACTTGGCTTTCTGACTTGGCTTTCTCTGACACCACTCTGGTGGGGTGCTACAGAACTCTGTTACTGCCTGCTTATTGTGGAATTCTAAGCCAGCTCCTGAGCATTTGCTGTTAGGGCTGGGGGTGGGATCGCAGATTTTCTGTGGTGTTTGGCTGGAGTAGAGCAGTTACTGCAAAATGTTTTCTTTCTTTCTAGGCTGCCCTTTTCTTGGCCCTTTGGCTAAGGAGTGCAGGCTTTTACTGGGACTATTTTGAGTCTGTTCCTGTTGGCATTTCTGGGTTGCCAACTTCTTCTCCATGTCTGGGAAAAATGGGGCAAAAAAGAAAATGCAGGGAACTCAACACCATGCTATTCCTCAGGGCCTGAAGTTCTTAACCAATACTGTATGTCTGTTTCAGTCCAGCTTTCAGAGTCTTCTTTTGTTGCTTCATATATGATGTATATATGAATTGTGTATATATCAATACACAATTAGAGGAAGGAATAGGAACAAGTATGTCTATACCATATTCGTGGAAGAGGAAGTTTTCTTGCTTAGATTTTTTAAACAAAGAAACAAAGCGCTTTAGTTCTCAATGTTTTAATATTTTAAATTACAATATACTAAACAAATACTTTAATACATTTTTCTTTTCTCTATACACTTATAAACAACAGTAAAAGAGTTTTAATACCTTGATGAAAATTTCCAAGCTCACAAAACTATTGTTGCTTTCTCATTATTAAGAACTCTTGTACAGTTCAGCTTGGGTGGTCATTTTTACAGTCCAGCAGTATCATGCAAAGAGATGACTTTCTATACTACAAGCCCTAGAAAGCAATAATTAAAATACAACTACAAAGAGTTATAACTAATGTCAACAAAGGAGATAAGAAGTATTATAATAATTAAAAATACTCAATCCAAAGGAAAGCAGAAAAAGGAACAAAAAGAGATGGGACAAATAGAAGATACATAGTACAAGTTCAGTTCAGTTCAGTCGTTCAGTCGTGTCCAACTCTTTGCGACCCCATGAATCGCAGCACGCCAGGCCTCCCTGTCCATCACCACCAACTCCTGGAGTTCACTCGGACTCATGTCCATCAAGTCAGTGATGCCATCCAGCCATCTCATCCTCGGTTGTCCCCTTCCTCTCCTGCCCCCAATTCCTCCCAGCATCAAAGTCTTTTCCAATGAGTCAACTCTTCGCATGAGGTGGCCAAAGTACTGGAGTTTCAGCTTCAGCATCATTCCCTCCAAAGAAATCCCAGGGCTGATATCCCTCAGAATGGACTGGTTGGATCTCCTTGCAGTACAAAGGTAGACTTAAATCCAAGCATATCAATAATCACATTAAATATGAATGGTTGATACACCTCACCTCAATTAAAAGACAGAGATTGTCATATTGAATAACAAAGAAAATCTTAAACATATGTCACTTTCAAGAAAATTTATATACAAAAGACACATAGGTTGAAACCAAACGGATGGATTAAGGCACTGTGCTAACACTAATCAAAAGAAAGCTGAGGTGGTTATATTAACAGCAAACAAAGTAGATTTCAGAGTAAAAACTGTTACCAGGGATAAAGATTATCATTACATAATGATAAAGCAGTCTATTCTTCTAGATAAGAAGCCTAAATATTTTTGTGCCTAATATCCAAGCTTCAAATTGCATGAAACATAAACTTCCAGAATGCAAAAAGAAACAGAGAAATCCACAATAATACCTGGAGACTTCAACACTCCTCTCTCAATAATTGATAGGACAAGTAAACAGAAAATTGTTAAGCATATAGAAGACCCAAACAACATTATCAGCTAATTTGACCTAATTGATATTTATACAACATTCCACCACTACCAGAAAAATACATATTGTTTTTAATTACACACATTGACCAAGATAAAATATTCTGGGCCATAAGTCTCAATGAATTTTAAAGAATTAAAACAAAACATGCTCTCTGTTCACAATGGAATTAAATTAGAAATCAACAACAGAAGGACATCTGAGAAATCTTCAAATATTTGGAAACTAAATAACACACTTTTCAATGACATATGGGTCAAAGTAGAGCTCAGAAGGATTTTTAAAATATTTGAAACTGAATGAAAATGAAAACATGGCATATAAAATTTTATTATAGGCAGCTAAAGCAGTGCTCAAGGAAAAATTTAAAGCACTAAATACTCATGTTACAAAAGGAGCCAGTTCTATCCTCTCAAATCAATGACTTCAACTTCTGCTTTTAAAATCTAGAAAAATAAGAACTAATGAAACTCAAAGTAAGCCAAAGAAAAGAAGTAACAAAGATAGAAGTAAAAATAAATAAAAAATTTAAATATAAAGATAACAGAAAAAGATCTGTGAAATTAGTTCTTCTTTTTGAGAAAACTAATAATACCTATAAACTTCTACCTAGATTGATCAGGAAAAGAGAGAAAAGACACAAAAAACTAAAGTGGAATGAGACAGAAGACATCATTACAGATATTAAAAGGACAGAAAGGGAATGTTATGAACAACTTTACGTCTATAAATTCAATGACAGACGAAGTGGAGAAAGTCTTTTAACAAACTACCTACTAAAACTCACTCAAGAAGAAATATATGACTTGAGTAACAATCTATTAAAATAATCAAACTTATTGAAAAGGTTTCTACAGAGAATACTCCAATCCCAGATAACATTATTTGTGTTTCTTCCCAGCACCTAGGAATGAAATATTAATTCTACACGAAGTTCTTTAGAAAATAAAAAGTTGGGATACCTCCCAATTCAGTCTATGAAGCCACCAAAGCTATACAAAGGAATTACAAGCTAAGACAATAACCCTTCATGAACATAGATACCAAAATTCTTAATAAAATATTAACAAATCAAATTGAATTATATAAAGGATAATCCACCAAGTGACATTTTTCCTGGGAATGGAAGTTTGGGTTAACATTTGTAAATCAATCTATGTAACTCAAGATTTTATTCCAAAAAGGAAAAAATATGATCATCAAAACAGACCTAGAAAAAGTATTTGACAAAAACCAACATTCATCTCTGATAAAACTTCTCAGCAAACCAGGAATAGAAAAAAACTTCATCCACCTGACAAAGGGCATCTATCAATACTAAAACCTACAGCTGATATCATGCTCAGTGATGAAAGGCTGAATGGTTTTGCACTAAGATTAAGAGTAAGGTAAGGATGTCTGTTCTCTCCATTTATATTCAATATATTACCAGAGTTTCTAACCAGAGCAACGAGGGAAGAAAAAGAAAATCTTTCCACATTGAGAAGAAAGAAGTAATACCAATTTTATCCTTTGAGATATGATCATCTTTGTACAAAACCCTACAGAAATATGACAAATAATAAGTAAGTTTAACAAAGTTGTAGGATACAAGATCAATATTAAAAAATCAATTGCATTGCTATATACCACTCTAATGGCACAAAGTGAAGAGGAACTAAAGAGCCTCTTGATGAGGGTGAAGGAGGAGAGTGAGGAAGCTGGCTTAAAACTTAATATTAAAAAAAGTAAGATCATGGCATCTGGTTCCATCACTCATGGAAAACAGATGGGGGAAAGGGGGAAGCAGTAACAGATTTTATTTTCTTGAGCTCCAAAATCACTGCAGACGGTGACTGCAGCCATGATGCTTGCTCCTTGGAAGGAGAGCTATGAGAAACCTAACAGCATATTAAAATGCAAAGATATCACTTTGCCAATAAAAGTCCATCTAGTTAAAGCTATGGTTTTTCTAGTAGTCAGGTACAGATATGAAAGTTGGATCATAAAGAAGGCTGAGTGTGGCAGAATTGATACCTTTGAATTGTGGTGTTGGAGAAGATTCTTTGAGAGTCCCTTGGACGGCAAGGAGATCAAACCAGTCAATTCTAAAGGAAATCAACCCTGAATATTCATTGGAAGGACTGATGCTGAAGCTCCAATACTTTGGCCACCTGATGCAATGAGCTGACTCATTGGGAAAAGACCCTGATTCTGGGAAAGATTGAAAGCAAAAAGAAAAGAGGCCAATAGAGAGGATGAAATGGTTCGATGGCATCATCGAATGAGTTTGAGCAACCTCTGGGAGATAGAGAAGGACAGTGAAGCCGGCCGTACTGCACTCCATGGCATTGCAAAGAGTTGGACACAACTTGGCAACTGAATGACAACAGGTCGCTCAACTGGTAAAGACTCTGCCTGCAATTCGGGAGACCTGGGTTCGATCCCTGGGTTGGGAAGATGCCCTGGAGAAGAGCATGGGAACCCACTCCAGTATTCTTGCCTGGAGAATCCCCATGGACTGTAGCCTTCCAGGCTCCTTTGTCCATGGGGTCACAAAGAGTTGGACACGACTGAGCAATGAAGCACATGCATTGTTTAGCTATCAGTTCTCCTCCAAATTGATTTGTAGGTTCAACACAACCCCAGTCTGAATCCTATAAGTTTTCTTTGGTGAAAATAAAAAAAAGCTGATTTTAAAATTCATATAGGATGTATGAATCTATGTACACAAGCAATTTTTGACCAAGTGCAAAGGCAACTCATGGAGAAAGGGTTGTATTTTCAACAAATCATGCTGGAATATTTTAATACCCATATGCAAAAAAATAATTTGTATCCATATCTTGGATTAAATACATTCACTCCAAATGTGTCACAGATCTCCTCCAAACTATAGTCTTTACATAACATATGGGGTTTTCCCTGGTGGCTTAGTGATAAAGAATCTGCCTGCCAATGCAGGAGGACGCAGGTTCTATCCCTGGTCCCGGAAGATCTCACATGCCTCAGAGCTACTAAGGCCATGCACCACATCTATTAAGCCTGTGCTCTACAGCCCGAGAACTGCAACTGCTGAGATCTCGCACCCCAGCTACTGAAGTCTTCGCTCCCGAGAGCCCATGCTCCACAACAAGAGAAGCCACCACAATGATGAGAAGCCTGGGCAGGGCAACTAGAGAGTAGCCCCCACTTGCTGCAAGTAGAGAAAAGCCAGCACATCCATGAAGACCCAGCACAGCCACGAATAAATAAATAAAAATTCTAAATTAAAACCTATATAATTTATAAAAGAAAATCATAAGAGAAAATCTTTTTTCACTGTAGATAAGGCATCCCAGGTGGTGCTAGTGGTAAAGAACCTGCCTGCCAATGTAGGATACTAAAGAGATGCAGGTTCGATTCCTGGGTTGGGAAGATCCCCTGAAGAAAGGCACGGCTACCTACTCCAGTATTCTCACCTGGAGAATCCCATGGACAGAGGAGCCTGACACACTACAGTCCATGGGGTCACAAAGAGTCGGACAAGACTGAAGCGACTAAGCATGTGTGCATGCAGAGGCATAGGTTTCTTAGATATAACACCAACAGCACATCCATGAAAGAATAAATTTATAAACTGGGCTTCATCAAAATCTAAAACACCTGCTCTTCATGGTACCCAGTTTAAGAAATATAAAGGTAAAGCATGGACTGGGAGAAAATAATTGCAAATTTCATATCTAATAAAAGATGCATACAGAATATACAGCACTCTTACAGCTCAATAATAAAAAGACAAATAACACAATTATGAAAAAAAAGCAAAAGACTTGAATCAACATGTTACCAAAGAAGATATATCTATATATCAATGGCAAATAAGCACATGGAAAAGATACTCAATGTCATTAGTCATTCAGTTCAGTTCAGTCACTCAGTCGTGTCTGACTCTTTGCCACCCCATGAATCGCAGCACGCCAGGCCTCCCTGCCCATCACCAACTCCTGGAGTTCACTCAGACTCACGTCCATCGAGTCCGTGATGCCATCCAGCCATCTCATCCTCGGTCGTCCCCTTCTCCTCCTGCCCCCAATCCCTCCCAGCATCAGAGTCTTTTCCAATGAGTCAACTCTTCGCATGAGGTGGCCAAAGTACTGGAGTTTCAGCTTTAGCATCATTCCTTCCAAAGAAATCCCAGGATTGATCTCCTTTAGAATGGACTGGTTGGATCTCCTTGCAGTCCAAGGGACTCTCAAGAGTCTTCTCCAACACCACAGTTCAAAAGCAACGATTCTTCGGCGCTCAACCTTCTTCACAGTCCAACTTTCACATCCATACATGACCACAGGAAAAACCATAGCCTTGACTAGG
>SJYX01002853.1:204066-227321 GCA_006410675.1 Oreotragus oreotragus | reverse complement strand
CTTCTCTTTCTTCCTTTTATGTGGTAAGATACACACAAAATTTACATTTTTACTATTTTGAAATTTATGATTCAGTGGCATTAAGTACATTCACAATATTGTACAACCATAATCATTATCCATTTTCAGAACTTTTCCATCATCCTAAACAGAAACACTGTACTCATTAAACAATATCATATGTTTGACTATCCTTCACAGATCCCGATAACCTCTATTCTAATATCTGTCTCTCTGATTTTGGCTAAGTAAATCATACATTACTCTATTCTTCTGTGTCTAGGCAATTTCACTGAGCATAATGTTTTCAAATTTCATCAGTTTGTAGCCTGTGTTTCTTATAAGGTGGGATTCTGTTATATGAATAAGCGTTTTGTTTATCTATTCATCTGTTGATGGGAATTTGAGTCCTTTTTCCTTTTGGCTATTGTGAATAATGCTGCTAAGAATATTGGTATTCAGTATTTGTTTCTATTTTCAGTGCTTTGGGGTATAAACCTTGGCATAAAATTGTTGAATCATATGGTAATTTGACATTAAACTGTTTCAGGGATCGCCAAATCATTTTGTATACCAGCTATACAATTTCACATTCCCAGTGGCAATGACCAGGTATTCCAATTACATCACATTCTCCATCAGTGCTAGTTATTTTCTGGGTTATTACTGTCTTTTGCTTGGGTTTTTGGATACGAAACATCCTGATGGGTGTGAAGTGGTATCTCAATGTTTTGATTTGCATTTCTCTAAGAGCTAGTGATATTGAGCATCTTTTCATGTGCTTATTGGCCATATGTGTATTTTTGGAGAAATGTCTATTTAAGCCCCAAATATTGCCCATATTTTAAAAAATTTTGTTTATTTTTGGTTGTGCTGGGTCTTTGTGTTGCATGGGTTTTTCTCTAGCTGTAGCGAGCAGGGGTTGTTCTCTAGTTCTCTAGTGGTGCATGAGCTTCTCATTGTGATGACTTCTCTAGTTGTGGAGCATGGGTTTCAGTAGTTGTGGTTCACAGGCTTTAGAGCACAGACTCAGTAGTTGCAGTGCACGGGCTTAGTTGTTCTGTGGCATGTGGGATCTTCCTGGATCAGGGATCAAAATTATGTCTCTTCCACATTACCACTGAGCACCAGGTAAAGCCCCCCCTTTGCCATTTTTTTTTTTTTTGTATTGGGTTGTAGGAGGCTTTTATATATTTTAGATATAATCTCTTATCACATTATATATATGCATACATATAATCTGCAAATCGTTTCTCCCATTCTGTGAGTTGTCTTTTCATTCTCTTGATAGTGTCATTTGATTCTCAAAAGATTTTGCTCTTAATGAAGTGCAATTTATCTATTTTCCCTTTGTTTTCTATGTTTTTAGTATCATGCAAAATATCATTGTCAAATCCAGTGTTAGGAAGATATTTCTTCTATGTTTTATTCTAAAAGTTTTATAGTTTTAGCTCTTACATTTAAGCTTTAGATGCATTTTGAGTTAATTTTTGTGTATGGTGCAAGTAAAGTCTGACTTTATCCTTTCACACGTGGATGTCCATTTTCCCAATGCCATTTGTTAAAGGACAGTAGCCAATTTTGACTCTAACTTATCCTAAAATTTGACTCTGTTTCATTCTAAAATTCTTGTTTCTGAAAAAAAGTATAGAATTTTTTCTCTCATATGTTCTTGGGGCCAGTTTTCCTGTCTCACTGGTTTTCTTATGAATAGGTAAAACAAATTTGTCATTAAATTGTATGAGAGTTCCATTATTAAGATTTTGGAAAATTGCATTCTGGCTATGTAAATATTCACACTCTATTAACTGCAGAATGCTCTAATTTCTTGTCTTTCTGTAAAGAGGGTTTATGGGATTTGAACTATCACATAGGGCTGTTATGATTAGTGAACATTATCCATTGGTAGGGCTTCCCAAGCAGTGCTAGTGGTAAAGAAACCAACTGTCAGTGCAGGAGACATACGAGACACAGGTTTGATCCCCTGTTGGGAAGATCCCCTGGAGGAGGGCATGGCAACCCACTCCAGTAATTTTGCCTGGAGAATCCCTTGGATAGACTGGTGGCTACAGTCCATAGTGTCTCAAAAAGTTGGACATGACTGAAGTGACTTAGCACGCATGCATGTCTGTTGTTTGGCTGGGGTAATAGACAGATTTTAAAAAGCAAACAGCAAAAAGTTCTTACTGACAGGGAAAGTATGTCTATTCTTTGTTCACTTTTCTCCCAAGGTACATAACTATGCTCACTTTTTTATTCTGAGTTTATCTGTTCTATGAAAGATAACTTGATTGATCTCAAGAAGGTTTAAAAGTGAAAACAGTGCAACGTGAAATACCCAATTATGTCTCTAGAAAAGTGCATTGTGAAATATCCAATTATGTCTCTGTAGGTGTTTTGTGGTGGTATTTGCAGTAAGGTTTCATGAAATGATTTCAAGCTTTCAGATCATGAAAGAAGCTTAGAACCACTCTTTGTGAACAGTGAATACAAATCAGTATTAACTAGAGAGATACTGAGATATTGTGTTGATTTCTAAAATATATTTGTGCCAGCAAAACATTGGGCAAAGTAATCTCTATTCTCAAGGGAAAAGCTTAGTGTGGACATCTACGAAACCCCCAGATGTAAGAACTTTCAGCCATCCAACCAATGAAATAGCATCATAAGTAGAGCAACATTCATTTCCTCAGGGCAGATCAGCAATTGAGGGAAAAGCAAAAACAAACAAACAAACAAACAAACAAAAAAAACAAAAAAACTGCAGGTCTAGGCATGAGTAAATGTCTCCCTTAAAAATATGCTACCATTTAAATGAAAGCATATTTTAAGGAAGAGAGATGTACAAAGAACAGAACTACTGATGAATATAAACATAACTCAAAAGCAAATAAAGAGACTAAAGCAGGTGATTTGCAGGTGGTGAGTTATATTCAGCTCTTTCACCTGGTAGTTAGAAAAGACAGATCTATGGTGAAAAAACAAAAAACAAAAAACAAAAACAGATGGCGAAAGGAGTAACTTCTATCTCTTTGGAAAAGTGAACTGATGACATGCTTAATGCCAATAATTTTGAAGACAGTATCAGTGCACTATAAGTTTTTGAGAACTGTAAGGTACCTGTTTGTATAAAAAAGTTGTGAATCTTGCTGGGTATGAATTTTAAACTACTTGGTATGTGTTTCTAAACTAATATTTAAGGTTGTCATTTTGAATAATACATTTGTTGATTAAAATCGAATTGTAAATTGGTTTGCTCTCCTCTCCTTCAACCAAACTCTAGCTCCAAATACATGGGGCTGGGGGTAAATTAAGTGAAAATTGGAATAATTATTAGTAACTTAAAAAAATGCCAACAAAAATGCCAGCAATATGCCAGAAAGTTTGGAAGACTCAGCAGTGGCCACAGGACTGGAAAAGGTCAGTTTTCATTCCAATCCCAAAGAAAGGCAATGCCAAAGAATGTTCAAACTATTGCACAACTGCACTCATTTCACACGCTAGCAAAGTAATGCACAAAATCCTCTAAGCCAGGCTTCAACAGCACGTGAACTGTGAACTTTCAGATATTCAAGCTAGATTTAGAAAAGGCAAAGGAACCAGAGACCAAATTGACAATATCCACTGAATCATCAAAAAAGCAAGAGAGTTCCAGAAAAACATCTGCTTCTGTTTTACTGACTACACAAAAGCCTTTGACTGTGCGGATCACAACAAACTGTGGGAAAATTCTGAAAGTGGTGGGAATATCAGACCACCTGACCTGCCTCTTGAGAAACCTATATGAAGGTCAGGAAGCAACAGTTAGAACTGGACATGGAACAATGGACTGGTTTCAAATCGGGGAATGAGTATGTCAAGGCTGTATATTGTCACCCTGCTTATTTAACTTATATACAGAGTACATCATGAGAAATGCTGGGCTGGATGAAGCACAAGTTGGAATTAAGATTGCTGGAAAAATTATCAATAACCTCAGATATGCAGATGACACCACGCTTATGGCAGAAAGTGAAGAAGAACTAAAGAGCCTCTTGATGAAAGTGAAAGAGGAGTGAAAAAGTTGGCTTAAAACTCAACATTCAGAAAACTAAGAACACGGCATCTAGTCCCATCACTTCATGGCAAATAGATGGGGAAACAGTGGAAACAGTGACAGACTTTATTTTGGGGAGCTCCAAAATCACTGCAGATGGTGATTGCAGCCATGAAATTAAAAGGCGTTTGCTCCTTGGAAGAAAAACTATGACCAACCTAGACAGCATATTAAAAAGCAGAGACATTACTCTGCTAACAAAAGTCTGTCTGGTCAAAGCTATGGTTTTTCCGGTAGTCATGTATGGATGTGAGAGTTGCACTATAAAGAAAACTGAGTGCCAAAGAATTGATGCTTTTGAACTGTGGTGTTGGAGAAGACTCTTGAGAGTCCCTTGGACAGCAAGGAGATCCAACCAGTATATCCTAAAGGAAACCAGTCCTGAATATTCATTGGAAGGACTGATGCAGAAGCTGAAGCTCCAATACTTTGGCACCTGATGCGAACTGATTCATTGAAAAACACCCTGATTCTGGGGAAGATTGAAGAAGGGAGGAGAATGGGACGACAATGGATGAGATAGTTGGATGGTATCACCGATTCAAGGGACATGAGTTTGAGTAAACTCTGGGAGTTGTTGATAGACAGGGAAGCCTGGCATGCTGCAGTCCATGGGGTCACAAAGAGTTGGACACAACAGAGTGACTGAACTGACTGAATTGAAAGAAAAATGAATACTAATTTACACCTTTTAAAAAAGTAGATTATGCTTATCCCTAAGATACAGATTGAACTACTATTTAAATGGCCTTTAATTTTATTATTTCACTCTTTCTTCCCTAAGATTCCTCAAAGAATCACATGCAGAAATACAAACTAAAGAGAGTACCATTTACTTATATTACTGAGGTCCTTTAAAAATTTAGATAGATTTAGGTATTTACTTCAACCAGAACTAAATGCCCAGAGACCTATATGCTTCACAGGAAATGAGATGAATTCATGTTTTCCTCAAACATTTGTCAAAATCCTAAAGTTGAACACATCTGATAGCACAACTGGTGGTTAACATTTTCTTTTGCATATCATTTTGCCTTCTCTAGATGTTTTCTTAGCCAGACATGCCTGTATTTTAAAAAGATCAACAACTTAACCAAAATAAAAATGCTCGATTTCATCCTGAGAATCAGTCAAGGCATGGTAAGGTAGATAATTTAGAGCCAGCTTTAATCTTATCAATGTTTATCAGAAGTGAAAGGAACATTGGCACAGGATCTTTCACAGTGATTAAAGAATAGTGCCATTGCAATCTAAAATTCACTGAAGGAATGGTTGCAAGAAGATACTGGATGTTTAATATATCATTTGGCAGCTTTGTTGATTTCGGTTGCACTGTGTGCTATATGTAAGGTCAACATGAGGAAAAATAAAAAGCAAAGTTTATAAATGTGACCATTTTGTCCCCAAATCAAGGAAAAAATGGCAATCTTGGGATTAAAGTTGTGCATTGTATTAAATTCCTCTGTTTTTAGTTATAACATTATCTAGGCTTTTTTTTCTCCCTCTGGTTTTCACAGGAATTGGGTTTCTTTCTTTCTTTTTTTTTTTTTTTCACATTTGATGTACCATTTAAAATGTTACCCATAACTCGTATTAGCATTTCATGGTACTTCCCATTATTTTGTTTTGAAAAAATGTTATGGTCAAAATTAAATTCAATTTTCTTTTAGAAATCAGAATTTATCAAGACAAGGACATTTTTAAAGGAAAATACTTGGAAAGGATAATTGATAGGTGAACTCACCAGTCAGATTAATTCAATTCAAAGCTAATTTACAAATATGTGCACCTCTGTGAAATTGCAGGGACTATCAACATTAACAAGACAATAAGAGGAAAAGTCATTAACATAACAAACAACTCCGCCCCCCTCCCCCAAAACAAACAAGAGCAAGGTGAATACTAGATCATTCCACACAAGGTGAGTAATAGATTCCTACACAGGAGATGCTAATTAATTTCAAAGGTGTTTTAAGACATATTCACAGAAGGCATTGTACTGAATTTTCTGAGCTAAGTTTCAGGAGGGAATAGAAAATTTCAGGTGGTCAAATGGCTTTAATAAATGCAAGTCAGAAAGTATGGCTATGTTCCTGGAACAATGAATTCCATGTGACTGTGACACTGATAACTGGTGTGACCATGGAAGAGAAGACTGGAGGTGAAGGAGAGGAAAGTAGAATGGCAATTTATATTCACAATGTGTCAAACGTTGTAATTTTTTTTCTAGGCCAAGAAGAGATTAAGAGTTTCTAAGTGGACAAGAGACATAATCAGATATTTATGCTTTAGAAAAGTTAATTACAGAAAAATGCAGGAAATATTGGAAGAGACAAAATAAAGATTATATGCTGAACTTGGAAATTAAAAAAATTTTATTGAAGTGTAGTTTATTTACAGTATTGCCTTAGTTTCAGGTGTACAGCATATAGATTTTTTTTTTTGCAGATTATATTCCATTGTAGATTAGTACAAGATATTGGATATAATTCCCCAGGTTATACAGTAAATCATTATTGCTTATCTATTTTATGTATAAGTTTGTATCTGTTAATCCCATACTTCTAATTTGTTCCTTCCCTTCTCCCAACCCTTTCCTCTTTGGTAACCATAAGTTTGTTTTTTGTGTTTTTGAATCTGGTTTGGTTTTGTGTACAGGTTCATTTGTACTGTATTTTAGATTCCATATATAAGTGATGTTAAACAGTATTTGTCAGACTTAGCTCATTCAGCATATTTTCTAGGTCCATCCATGTTGCTGAAAAAGGCAATATTTCAGTCTTTTTTATAGCTGAGAAATGTTCCAGGACATATATACACACACAATTTTAAGACCATTGTCTGTTGATGGGCACTTGGATTGCTGCCATGTCTTCATTATTGTATATAGTGCTGTTATGAACATTGGGGTCCATGTATCTTTTGAAACTTTAATTTCTGTATTTTCTGGATATATACTAAGGAGTGAAATTGCTGGTGCATATGGCAGCTCTATTTTAAGTTTTTTTTTTTAAGGAACTATCATACTGTTTTCCACAGTGACTGCACTAATTTATATTCCCACTAATAGTGCAGGAAGATTCCCTTTCCTCCACACCCTCTTCAGCATTTATCTGTAGACTTTTTGATGATAGTTATTCTGCCTGGTTGTGAGGTAATACCTCATTGCTGCTATGAATCATTTAGAACAGGTACCTTAAAAAAATTTGTTTGAATGCAAGGAGTCTTACTTCTGAAACTAAGGATCTTTGAATTTTCCGGCATTGGGATCTAGTTCATTGATCAGGGATTTAACTGGGGCCCCCTGCACTGAGTGTGGAGACTTAACCTCTGGACCACCAGGGAAGTCCCCAGGTACTTTTTATTTATAGTATATGTACTAGTTTGTCTTGAATATGTTTAGTTTTAATATCTATCAAGCGGTTTTTGAATGACAGTGTAACAATTTGCATTCCTGCAACCAGTGAATGAGACTTTTGGTTGTTTCATACTCTTGACAACACACAGCTTTGTCCACCTTTTTAATTTTTGCCATTCTAATGGGTAGTCATGTCTCATTGTGGTTTTAGTTGGCATTTTCTTTATGTCACATCAATTTTCTTATGGTTTACACGTTATTTTCCTTCATTTAACTTTCAATCTACATGTATTCTTAAGTGAATCTCTTATAAACAGTATAAAAATTAGGCATTTCTCTTTTTCAAAGTAATTTGAAATTCACTCTAGTTGGGAAATTTAGTCCATTTATATTTAATGTAATTTTGGATTTGACTGGAATTAAGTCTGCTATCTTGTTATCTAATTATCCTATCTATTCTTAATCTTTTCTATCTTTTTTTAGATTAAACAAGTTTTTATTATTCCTCTCTATCTACTTTATTGGCTTTTTAGCTACAAATTTTTGTAGTATATTTCTGATGGTTAACAGTTTGCAGCTTTGTTAATAACATAAGAATCCTTTAATATTATAATTTTATATACTCTTCAATCTTTTCTTATTAATATTGCCATATATTTTACTTCTACATAAATTATAAATCCTTCAACATACTGATATTACCAATTGCTTTAAACTGTAAACGTCTTGTTTTTAACATGCATTTTTTATCCTTTGGGGAGAACCAAGGGTAGATGGGCAGGGAGAACTAACTCTGCATACAGGGATTCTATGAATTCCAATTCTATGAGTAATCTTTCTTGACAGAAGCAAATTTTCTCCACCCATGAAAGGCCTGTTTCTCTGCCAACACAGGCTCAGCTTTGGCAACATTCCCAGTTGCCCTAGATTGCTGACCCTCTTGGAAGGGCTTGTTTTTCACTAGAATGTATTTCCTTCAGATTTCTTTGCATCCAAAGCTCTTCAGTGTGTTGAAAAAAAATATGTTTTTGGTCTATCCTTTTAGTTTTTACAGTTGGAGCAATGTAATAGGATGTGGAAGGATAAAAGTTTTAAGTAACCTATATTGTATGACTTTCATACAAAATACTCAAGTAATACTGAATTTTGTCAAAATATTACTATTAGTTATGAAGGATATAGGGTAACTTCATAAAAACTCCAAGTTTAGTGATATATTCAAGATACACAAAGTATAGTCATTTATCAGAATGTTTGTTATTACCATAAGGTATAAATGTTCTATGTCCACAAATTTCTCAAAATTTTTCATAGAATGAAATACGGTAACATTTTCAAAATGCATTTCAAATTATACATGTTTTGTGCATGCAAATTATTATAGTGCTCTACAATAAAATCTTCATTTTGGAAATGAGGATAGGTATGACATAGGAAGTCTTTATGGAACTGAAGATTTTATAAATAGACACACATGCACACACACACACACACACACACACACACACACACACACACATCTGACCCTTCAACAATGTGGAGTTTAGAGGTGCTGATCCTCTGCAAAGTGTAAATTGCATATACAACTTTACAATCAGCACTCCATATCTCAGGTTCCATATTCACAGATTCAACCAGCCAAAGTCATGTAGTACAGTGATACATATTTATTGAAAAAATCCACATATAAGTGGATCTGTGCAGTTCAAACCCATACTGTTCAATATATAGAAAGAGACAGAGACACTGCAGCAGAAGAGCGAATAGTTACTGTGTTCCAGGCATTAATTTATTGATTTATGCTTGGTACATAAACTAATTCACCCTTACCATAATCTGATCTCAGAAACAGTCACCATTATTTCCCCCATTTACAAATGAGAAAAATGAACACAGATTACTTATGCAACTTGAATAAGATCATTTAATTAGAAAATGAGAAAAAGGGTTTAATCTAACTGTGGAGCAGTCTCTATTTAAATCACTCTGTTATACTTTCTAAAGTTCTTTCTGGCTCCCAGTACTGTGACTTTATGATGAAAAACAAAATCAGTTAACCTAAAATTTTAAAAAATCCCAATGCTTTACTGAGTATAAAAGATGAGAGATGAATGGAGAGAAAGAAACAATAGGAGTGGTTCCCTTTAACTTCTAACACTAAATGCACATAGACACAACACACACACATCTCAAGTCATTGTCAAAATGAAATTTTCTTTTTATTTGAATCCTTCCAATTATAACTTGAATATCCCTGAAGTCCATACCTAGGAACAACACTTAAAAAAGAAAGAATGGTGCTTACACAATCATGTACTTTAAACATACACAAATATATAGTTCTTTGTTTAAAATGGAGACATAAAAAGAAAAATACAGCAGGCTCTTCAGGAGGGTCATGAGCTGATAGTTAGGATTCAGATTATGAACAAGGCTATAAGATGCCTGAAATGAGTAAAGAAATGAGAGAAATGAAGCTGTAAGCATTTTAAAAAACAGATTAAGGTAGCAGGGCCAGTTTGTCTAGGGTACCATATTAAGTACAGAATCTGTTATTGCCATCAAGACAATTGCATTGAGAACACTCTAGTTATTCTTCACCTCTCCTGAAGGAATATGGCATGAGCTGTTAGGTCAAATTTCAGGAAGATTGTTTAGCAATAGAGAATGTCGCTAAAAAATTTGTGAATTTATATGTAGTTGTCCTGCCTGATCCATTAAAAAGACATAACATGAGTGAGCAGATAGTTCAGTTTTTCACTGAGTAATCAGAGACCACAGATACAATAAACAGAGATGCACAGATGTGGAAAACAGACAAATGCATGCTCAAATGCTATCTTTGAACTGAAAGTCTAAAAACATCTTAATTCATAAGACTTCATGATTAACTTATATTATTAAACATGATCATTTTTTTCCTCAAGCTCCTCAGTGGCTCAGTGTTTGCCCACCCCCCATCCCCCACCAATTTATAAAGTCCCCATTACAGTGTAAAAACTCTACTGATATGAGAAGTTACTATATTCACTCAGGCCTAGCCAAGATTACAAAGATAAAGAAAGAACCAGCTGTAGCTCTGCATAATAAATGAAGAGGAATATCAGGTTAGCTGTGAGGGGCTCTGAAGAGAGAACATGGCAGACTTAGAAACAGAGGTGAAAAATGGGAGAATGGTCTAGACAAGAAATTCCAAGAATACATTGTTAGAATGAGGTTGGAGAAATTCCTTCTGATGGCAATAAATGAGGACATTCAGAATAGTGGTATCAAAATATGTATGTACCTCTGAATGCATATAAGAATATTTCACTACCCTGGCTTGATGTAATTCTCTCATCTCCTCATACAACAGCCTTGAATGAATAGTGCTTGGGGTATGATGGGAGAGGAAATGAACTCCCTGCTAGAGAGAACTGAGGTGGAAAAACATTAGGTTGCTCTGGGGCAGAGAGAGGAAGAACATCTTTTCTCTTACTCCCTAATTCCTTACAAATATATTGCTATTCCAAACGGAAATGTATGAGGCATGTAAAATCTTTCATAAGAGTTGAGTTTTGTAGGGAGCATTACTGCTATCCATAGGAATTCAAACTCAATATACTTGTCCCCTGCTTTGTAGTGGACAGTCTGGTGTTTAGGACATACATTTTGCTTTAATAAAGGGAAAGGACATGGATAAGAATATGAAGTGCAGGTTTTAATTGTTGGTCCTTGCTGTTAGTACAAACCAATTTTTATAAACATATAATTTGTTAGGCCACAATCTCCTTGACTGTAGAACAAAATATCACAAACCTGCTTAGAATTTTTAAGATGACTTTACACACAGATCAATTTTACCTTCGCAATAACCTTTAGAGTTATGTTAATTCCCTAGAACAGGTATCATTAGCCCACTGTACATATGTGAAACAATATCTGGGAAGCTAAGATATCAGAGCAGCAGTTCAGTTTCAGTTCAGTCGCTCAGTTGTGTCTGACTCTTTGTGACCCCATGGACTGTAGCACACCAGGCCACCTGTTCATCACCAACTCCGGGGTTTACTCAAATCATGTCCATTGAGTCAGTGATGCCATCCAACCATCTCATCCATTGTTGTCTCCTTCTCCTCCCGCCTTCAATCTTTCCCAGCATCAGGGTTTTTTCCAATGAATCAGTTCTTCGCATCAGATGGCCAAAGGATTGGAGCTTTAGCTTCAGCATCAGTCCTTCCAGTGAATATTCAGGGCTGATTTCCTTTAGGATGGACTGGTTGGATCTCCTTGCTATCCAAGGGACTCTCAAGAGTCTTCTCCAACACCACAGTTCAAAAGCATCAATTCTTTGGCACTCAGCTTTCTTTATGTTCTAACTCTCACATTGATACATGACTACTGGAGAAATCAAAGCTTTGACTAGACTGACCTTTGTTGGTAAAGCAATGTCTCTGCCTTTTAATATGCTGTCTAGGTTGGTCATAACTTTTCTTCCAAGGAGTAAGTGTCTTTCAATTTCATGGCTGCAACCACCATCTGCAGTGGTTTTGGAGCCCAAGAAAATAAAGTCTGTCACTGTTTTCACTGTTTCGCCATCTATTTGCCATGAAGTGATGGGACCAGATGCCATGATCTTAGTTTTCTGGATGTTGAGTTTTAAGCCAACTTTTTCACTCACCTCTTTCGCTTTCATCAAGAGGCTCTTTGGTTCTTCTTCACTTTCTGCCATAAGGGTGGTGTCATCTGCATATCTGAGGTTATTGATATTTCTCCCAGCAATCTTGATTCTAGCTTGTGCTTCTTCCACCCCAGCATTTCGCATGATGTACTTTGCATATAAGTTAAATAAGCAGGGTAGCTACATACAGCCTTGACATACTCCTTTTCCTATTTGGAACCAGTCTGTTGTTCCATGTCCAGTCCTAACTGTTGCTTCCTAACCTGCACACAGATTTCTCAGGAGACAGGTAAGGTGGTCTGGTATTTCCATCTCTTTAGAATTTTCCACAGTTTGTCATGATCCACACAGTCAAAGGCTTTGACATAGTCAATAAAGCAGAAGTAGATGTTTTTCTGGAACTCTCTTGCTTTTTCAATGATCCAGCAGATGTTGGAAATTTGATCTCTGGTTCCCATGCCTTTTCTAAATCCAGCTTGAACATCTGGAATTTCACAGTTCACATACTGTTGAAGCCTGGCTTGGAGAATTTTGAGCATTATTTTGCTAGTGTGTGAGATAAATGCAATTGTGCAGTAGCTTGAGCATTCTTTGGCATTGCTTTTCTTTGGAATTGGAATGAAAACTGACCTTTTCCAGTCCTGTTGCCACTGCTGAGCATATCCCATAGCTAATATGAAATAGGTATGGGAAGGCTAGGACACTTCACTCCTGGTTTTCTGACTATAAACTTACTTTTGTTTATGCATTGCCCAATTTCTTTGCACTCTTTAACATTCACCTAGTACTATCACACAGAGAATTGCTGTTAGCAAGTTCAGTTAATTAAAAACACGTTGTAATTCCACTGAGAAGTTCTAGCAGTAATTGAAGATTTTATATTTCCATTTAAGTCTTTGTTTATTCTATAAAAATTGCTATATTTTAAAAACAGTCATATTGAAAACATATCAGGTTTTCATGAACCACTCAATATACTTTTGTTCCTTATCTTCTGCCACTTATCTACCATGAGTTGACAGCCTTAAAAATATACATGTTACCTTATATGAGTATTCCTTTGCACACACTATGCTTTCTATCACAAAAGGTCTTCTCCTGATTCAGGAGATTCTTGCTTATCATCCCAAACTGACCTGTTAACTCCTAGAAGCCCTTTCTAATCTTAGTGACTCCTGGAAAAGTCATCCATTCCTTTATTTGTGCTGTTATTTTATCTGAAGCAAAATTCTGTTCTTCACCCTATTTGCCTATATGTCTTTTTTTGTGTGTGAGCATGGACCATACTGTATCCTTAAAACCTGGAGTACTGCATTAGAGAAGGACTCCTACTGGAGTTTATTAAATGGAATTGAATTTAAATACTCCATACTTCAGCATATAACTTAAAATTCTCATACTCTTGTAATATTTAAATAAGTACAATTATTGCTGGAAGAAACATCAATAACCTCAGATATGCAGATAATACCACCCTTATGGCAGAAAGTGAAGAAGAATTAAAAAGCCTCTTGATGAAAGTGAAAGAGGAGAGTGAAAAAGTTGGCTTAAAACTCAACATCCAGAAAACTAAAATCATGGCATCTGGTCCCATCACTTCATGGCAAATAGATGGGGAAACAGTGGAAATAGTGACAGACAGTATTTTCTTGGGCTCCAAAACCACTGCAGATGGTGATTGCAGCCATGAAATTAAAAGACACTTGCTCCTTGGAAGAAAAGTTATGACCAATGTAGATAGCATATTAAAAAGCAGAGACATTACTTTGCCTACAAGGTCTGTCTAGTCAAGGCTATGGTATTTCCAGTAATCATGTATGAATGTGAGAGTTAGAATATAAAGAAAGCTGAATGCCAAAGAATTGATGCTTTTGAACTGTGGTGTTGGAGAAGACTTTTGAGAGTCCCTTGTACAGCAAGGAGATCCAACCAGTCCATCCTAAAGGAGATCAGTCTTGGGTGTTCATTGGAAGGACTGTTGTTGAAGCTGAAACTCCAATACTTTGGCTACCTGATGTGGAGAGCTGACTCATTTGAAAAGACCCCGATGCTGGGAAAGATTGAGGGCAGGAGGAGAAGGGGATAACAGAGGATGAGATGGTTGCATGGCATCACCGACACAATGGACATGGGTTTGGGTGGACTCTGGGAGTTGGTGATGGACAGGGAGGCCTGGCGTACTGCAGTTCATGGGGTCGCAAAGAGTCGGACATAACTGAGTGACTGAACTGAATGGAATCTACTTTTGTTTACTTATTTATTTACTTTACTGTGTCAGCAACATTTAATATCATGATGCATACAGCAAAATGCTGTGATTTAAAATTAAATTACATATTTAACTGAAATTTTGAAAGTACTTATTTTATCAAAATTCAGGAATTCCATGATAGCCCCAGTATGTAGGACATTTTAGATTAGTGGTATGGAGAACACTTTCACCTATTCAACTTGTCACAGATCTAGTCGGTGTTTCTCAGTCCTCCTTAAAGCAAAAGGTTGTGTGGTCTCAGTGCTGAAGATGATAAATATATGTAGAGAATGGTACTCAGGCTCTGTCTTTCCAATGACCTACCTCTCAGCAGTTCTCACTATCAAACATAAGGAAGCACGTCTCCTGCTTCCTTCCTGCTATCTAAACAGTGCAATGAACGAATCCCTTATTTTCTCTTCTGTGTCACTTTTTTTTTTTTTTAAGTTCAATTTTTCTAATTCGAACCACTGAGAGGAAATGTAAAGTTTTCATGAAATAGAAACGAAAGTCTCATAGCTGTGAGAAAAACAGAACTAAAACTATATATGTTCAAATTTATTATACCAGGAAGATTTTACTGCAATAAAAATGCTGCTTGTCAAGTCAAGGAAATTTTCATATAGAGTCTAGGTCAAGAGGTTACATGATGGTTCTGAGATTATCACTGTGGTTCTGTCCAGGCCTCATCAACATGAAGAGCACCTTTGGGGTGGAAGCCTCAGCCTCAGCCCATTTGCAGAAACAGCTTTTCACTTACATAAGTAAGGATTAATAAATATGGACACACATGCATACGTTGTACTTGATCATTTCCAAAGGCTTTTTCTAGTCACAGTTATAGTGATGTTCTTCAAAGTTTATTGGGCAGGGAACACACATGGTTACCTTTATAAGACACAAGATTACCTTTTCAATCTTTTAAATTTTTACTGCATTCTAAGCTCCCACATCTTGGCCTTTGGGTACTTTCCTTGATAAAGCCCTCCTGCTTTCCAGTTCAACAAAGACAAAAGACTTTAGATATGATTTTTTTCTCCTTTTTATACTTTGTGGCCACATCCCGTGGTATGTGGGATCTTAGTTCCCCAACCAGAGATTGAACCTGAGCCCCTGCAGCAGAAGCACAGCATCTTAACCACTGGACCACTAGGGAAGTCCTCGGAGAAGAATTTTCAACGGGAGAAGAGGTTTCAATTGCATTGGCCCAGAGAACAATTTACGGAAGTCCACACAAATTGCTCAGAGATAACCTTCTGCCTTTTACCTGGTGGTCATCAGTTTGAGTCAGACAGAGGTGAACAGTGTTCAAAAGGTTATCATTTTGGAAGCTGGTATGAAATAAATTGCTAGTATCTTGCATCTACTTGTCTGAGGTCTTTCTATTCAGGCTATATGAGGGACCAGATCCAAATCTTAACTCTAACGGTTACTCTAAATGGAAGCCTCTGTGTAAAGAACAAGTGCTAAATAAAGTGTAAATTACACTTCTTGCATTAATGGAAGGTATCCTCTCAGATAAGGTTGGAAGTAAACTGGGGAGCTGTGAATGACGGAAGTAGGCAAGGTCTGCTATTTAACACAAAAGACCTCTAAATATTTAAATTCTACCCTGGGTCCCTCACAGGTGATTATACCATCTGATGTTGAATTCCTCTCCTGGATGGCATAGTCATGTCCTCCTTCTGACTCAGGTAGAAAGCCCTACCTCCCTATCTATTTATTGCTTTGTCTACCTTTGACAGTTATCAATCTTTAAGGATAATAAAAAACTTTCCAACAGAAAAATTTAGGAATCTAGGCATGGTTGGCATGTGCACACACATTCACATATGTGTAGAAAGAGGAGAGAGAACCAATTCATATTGAATTTCTGAATATTCAATTAGGGCCAGATAATATTTTGTTGTTTTGTTGATTGCTTTATTTTGATTAGAGAAGCTTTTGGGTGTGAATCAGTAAAATATTTGCTAAAATTTTCTACTTGACATTTCATGCATAGATACTATTAGAATAAGTCTTGTCTACTTCATTTATGAATTTAACATGTTATATATAAACTGACAAATATTAATTCAAATTAGACCTAACTAGGTAGAATTCAGAAATAAAAGAGACCGAAGATTAGTTTGTTTAAAAAAATTCAAGATTTCTAAAATTTAATGAGTAGATTTAAATTTTACAGGGCTACCATCTCATTCA
Source organism: Oreotragus oreotragus (assembly GCA_006410675.1). Classification (NCBI taxonomy): domain Eukaryota; kingdom Metazoa; phylum Chordata; class Mammalia; order Artiodactyla; family Bovidae; genus Oreotragus; species Oreotragus oreotragus. The sequence continues at coordinate 210,757 of SJYX01002853.1, read as the reverse complement.
ATTGTTACCCCAAACTACAAAAGTTTCCATCTCCAAATTCACCCTTCATTCGTAACCTATGTATCATAAAAACCTAGACTCTTAATTTTGGGTGGCTATAAAATCTTTTTGGTGAAAGCAATAGATCTTCTGCCCAGAAAAAATTATACCTAACACACAAACCAAAGAAATTTCCATGGAATTGAGGGAATTCCCCCATTTTCTAAAACCCATTCATGATCAATCCATCCATCCCCTCAAAGGGTACATTAACCACAGGTTAAAAATTCCTGAAAAAGGTATCAGCTTAGGCAACTTCTAATAAGAGTACATTCTCCACGTCTTTATCAATACCAAAAAAAAAAAAAAGTGAGAAAGTAATGTGCCTCTCAAAATGGGCAGAAATAAAGATTACTGGTTTAATCAACACAATTATTTGTTCTTGAAAATGGTAAATACATGTTTGTACCAAGTTTTCCACTTCTCTTCCATCTCAAAATTAGAGGGCTTTAGAGTATGGTCAATTTCAAGACCAAACAAGGCTATGATTTTACTAAAAGATAACTTGGCAAATAGACTGAGTTCTTGTAATCCTCTAAAGCTTCAAGAGGCCAACTTGGGCAAAAATGAAAAAAAAAAAAAAGAATCAATTTTTAGTTAGCAAGAGCTACTGAAAAATGAATTTCAATTAGAGACTTGAATCAATTTGAACTTAAAAAAAATGTTATTCTTCTTTCTAAAATTACCTCATTTCAATTTAGACATACATTGTGTCTACATGTTAGATGTATTTATATATAGTTGACAAAAATATCTGCCTCCCACTTAAAAACAAAACAAAACTTTACCATTAGAAACAGCTGAAAATTTCCAACAAACATAACTCAAAAGTTATAAAAGTTGTTTAGTTGCCTGGAAGGACTCAGCAGAAAGGTTTTCATGTGCACTGTGTTCAAAAATTTAACTCAAAATTCCTTTTAGACGACTTTCTCAACCAGTCGTCAAAATGTACCTCAACACGAAGTATGTCGCCTCTCCATAAACCTGGGGCAAGGCCTCAAATTGGATCCAGAAGCCCTGTCATCTAGTGGTCCAAGCCCTCGGCCAGAGTGGGTGAACTTCTGGGACCCAGACGGTGCCAGCTATGCTTCACACTCCCGAAATACTGGATTCCAGAGTCCTAGCCCAGGTCCGGAGCAGGAAGCTGAGTCTGTTTCATTCCCTGCGTCTTTCAACGCAAGAAGCTTGAGTGAGGAAGTTTGAACTTGGAGTTGGCTCAGTGTGGGCTGCAGTCCGGACCTGCAGTGAGAACGCCCACGTTGCACTTGACCCATGGGAGTCCTTGCCTCTTGGCATTTTTGCATTCACACTCCAGCCAGATCCCGATGAGGACCTGGTAAACGGCGCGAGGAGGAGCACGTGGACTATGGGCTCCCAGGCCTCCGCTGCTTCCTCCTGGAGGTGCAGTGCCCTGAAGACCCAGTGGAGCCATGTATGGCCTGGAGGTCGGCTCTGGGTGCTGTGGGTTCGAGGCCCACTTCCAGGGCTGGTGCCTGTGGACAGCATGGTTTGGGGGGTCGTGCTCTAACTAGATGTCCCACAGAGCTTATCAGTAAGCTGCCCCTTGGTCACCCTAATAACTCCTAGCCACCCCTGGTTTGCCAACAGAAGTCCGTCTAGTCAAAGCTGTTTTTTCCAGTAGTCAGGTATGGATGTGAGAGTTGGACTCTAAAGGAAGCTGACGAATTGATGCTTCTGAACTGTGATGTTGGAGAAGAATCTTGAGGGTCCCTTGGACAGCAAGGCGATTCAACCAGTCCATCCTAAAGGAAATCAGTCCTGAATATTCATTGGAAGGACTGATGCTGAAACTGAAACTCTAGTACTTTGACCACCTGATGGGAAGAACTGACTCATTTGAAAAGACCCTGATGGTGGGAAAGATTGAAGGCGAGAGGAGAAGGGGACAACAGAGGATGAGATGGTTGGATGGCATCACTGACTCAATGGACGCGAGTTTGAGTAAACTCCGGGAGTTGGAGATGGACAGGGTGGCCTGGCGTGCTGCAGTTCATGGGGTTGCCAAGTGTCTGCCACGACTGAGCGAGTGAACTGAACCGAACTGACTGAAACAAAAGGATTAAGCTTTGGAATAATGTAAGTAGTTGTTGATGAGAAAAATTTAAGCATTAGATAACTAGAATTGTTAAAAATGAATTTCTGGCAATGTAGGGTGTGACTTTTCTGATAACAGAGTCTGTAAGTCTAATGACATCCAAATAGCATTAAGCAATGGGAAAGGAGCCCATTTCTGAATATGCACACACTGTGCTCAGTCACTCAGTCATGTCCAGCTCTTTGAGAGTCCATGGAACGTAGCCTGCCAGGCTCCTCTGTCCATGGGATTTCCCAGGCAAGAATACTGGAGTGGGTTGCTGTTTTCTACTCCATCTCTGGTATCAATCAGTTGGTTAATGTCTGGCCTGAATGACTAGTCCTAGTTATAAATCTGCAGCTAAAATTCTGTTCATTTTGGCCAAGGAGCTGTATGTGGTGTATAACAGAAGTTTGATGTTAGCAGTTATTATAACCTTATTAATATAATCAATAAATATTATTTGAAATGTCCCCCAAATGCAATATATTAGTTAATTCTCATATAAACTCAAAATAACTTATTTTTGTGTTAAAATGGCATATCTTAAAAGGACTAAAGATCACTCTTATTTGTGCACACATACTGAGTGTGCAATTACTATTAACCTTTTCATTTTCTTGATCTGATATTGGTGAAAACTGATATTAGTCAGATGACTAAAGGATATTGTTTTGCTAACATTTATCAATTTAAAGAAACTTTTGGATCAGTAAATATGTCTTTCATACAAGTATTCATATACTTAAAGTAAGTTCTCTGAATTACATAGGATATATGAAGAAGGAAATGGCAACCCACTCCAGTGTTCTTGCCTGGAGAATCCCGGGGATGGGGGAGTCTGGTAGGCTGCCATCTATGGGGTTGCACAGAGTCGGACACGACTGAAGTGACTTAGCAGCAGCAGCAGCATGGATATCATATTCCTTTTACTATTTGTCCAGGGTAATTTTTCTTGCTTTTAAATCTGCAAGATTGAAAATCATAGTCTCTTATTCTTTTCAGCTAAGGATATCTCTATTATCTTGAATTTCATTTGAACTTTGATAATATTATTAGTGAAAACTTTAGGTAATTTTAATGACCAGAATTGGAATGGGAAGCCAAGACATTTATTTTGAAGAAAGGAGAACAGAGAACTTTGTAAACATGCTTCTCAGGAAGCAATTATCAATAGCATTCTTCCCCCTTCCAGTTCTCCAATTTTTAAGTTAAGCTGTTGAGAATATTTGTCTAAGAAAATTATAGGAATAATTAAACTTATTTAAACATAAAATAATCAGTTTCATAATACACCCAAATTTTTGTCAGAAATGCTACTATTCAGCTAATAGATTTCTATACTTTATTTATATTTTTTTGTGCTACAAATATTTTCCATAAGCCTAATTTACTAGGGAAGCATTCTGAGAAATAGTATTTCTTTTGATGAATGCTTACTCTGAGCATGTACACAGTTGGTGATTTGTTTTGTATTTTGTACTCAATACTGGTTGCAAAAAGAAAAAAAAAAAACTTGATTATCTTTCTACAAGTCATACATGGTTCAATGAATGCACAAAGCAAATGACCATAAACTCTAAAATTGTAGGAGTTTTAGGATTATGATATTTAGGTTTCATTTATTTTATCCATCGATTTTCATTAGGAAACCAGTAATGAGAATGACAGAATTCAGGAGTTTAAAAAAAAATCAAATTAACACCCTGCTGATTGCAATAAAGAACTATGAAGTAATCTAATACCTGCAACCTAGATAAAGAAGTTTGCATCAATTATAATGGCATTATATATAAAAGCAAAGGTCAGTTCTGCTCAATACATTTGGCCTATTAATTCACACTAGAAAACTGTGGTTGCCTAAGTAGTCATGCTCTGGACTTGTAAAGGCCTCCAAACCCAGTTAAGGTGACAGGAAAAAAAGAGAAAAAGAGCAACCTAGCAATTTTCAGCAGGGAGTACAGTCTTCAGAAAGCTGGGGCTGCTTTTACCCCAATCACAGGTTAAACCAATTTGATTTATAACAATGAAAGCACCTTCTGCTTATTCTTGAGTTACAGCACATCCCCGTGTAAACACCCATACAACAGAAAACCAAGACAGGTGATATGCAGCGGAACAAAGCAGCAAGGCCAAGCAAAGGAAATTCTGCACTAAGATGAAATTTTATCAGCTTATTTAATTAAAAGGTGGTAGGTAGGGTCAGTAGAAAACTATAAGCAGATACTTTCAATAAACTAGGTAAGAAAAAAATCATATCCAGGGAGCTGTCTTTAGTAATATTTATCTCAGATATCATTGAAAAATTCTGGTTTGGCTCACGGTTTTTGGACTGTAAGAGACAGAGACTTTATCCATTGTTTAAAATATCTCCTATAATGTAGGTTGATTAGGTAAAATATGAAAATATTATCCTGCAGCATTCTTTCTTTTCCATCCCAAAGCACTGTAATGTAATTTTTTTAAAAAAAACATTTAATTGTTTTTCTTTAGTTCTTGGGATGAAGTCTGAGAAAGTGTTTGTCCCATCAAAATAATATGTAGGTACTCCACACATATTACATGTAATTCCCATTGTTTTCTGTTTTAAAGCAAAGAGAAAAATTAATTATTTTTCATGTTATAATCATTATTAAATTCTTTGCAGAATTGATAGGGAAATGTACAAGGACTCAAAGCTTGGTTGCATCAAATAGTAGACCAAATCCAGCTCAAAAAATTGAACAGCTCTTGTACTCCACTTACTCAATTGAAAAATGGGGGTAATAAACCCACCTATGATTATTTCACAAGGTTGATTCAGGGTTCCTTTGAGGAACATGTTCCTAGAAATGCTTTGAGAATTATAAAATCTCATCCTAATAAAAAGCAGTGGTTTAGTTGCTCAGTTGTGTCCGACTCTTTGTGATCCCATGGACTGTACCCTCCTCTGTCCATGGGATTTCCCAGGTAAGAATATTGAAGTGGGTTGCCATTTCCTTCTCCAGGGGATCTTATCGACCCGGGGATGGAACCTGGGGTCTCCTGCATTACAGGCAGTCTCCTACATTGCAGGCATATTCTTTACCTACTGAACCACCTGGGAAGCCAAAATTATACAATTTGATTTGAAATAATGCTAATGTATTGGGGGTGACTTATGTTGCATACAGAGCCCCCTGAAATAGGCAATACATACATCAACTGAATTATCAAAGACAAAATTATTTTGGAACTTCACCAGCAGTCCAGGGGTTAAGACTCCACACATCCAGTGCATGGGATGCAGATCAATCTTTGGTCAGGTCACTAAGATTCCACATACTGGTCAGTGCAGCCAAAAACAAAACAGACAAACAAACAAAAAACAGAGAGGCAGTAGTTTCATCTTGCTAAAGTCACAAAAGTTGGTCTCCATTTGCCATGGTTCTGGTTCATCCACGCAAGAGTTAATCATGGTGTTTGAAGATATTTTTTTTCTGAAAGGTAGAAATCTAGTCAGAAGGCTACTGTCAGAACACAAGATACAGCTAAGAGTTTCACTTCCACACATATGTGTCTGTATGAAGAGTGAAGTGAAATAGGACTACTGAATCATTTTTCACAATAGAGTTTTGGTATCCAGAGATTGAAAGGGAACTGGAGGATAGTTTTTCTAGTTCAAGTTTCCTGTTCCATGTATAAATTCCCCCTTGAGAGTGAAAGAGTGTATCAGTTCAGTTCAATTGCTCAGTCATGTCTGACTCTTTGCAACGCCATGAACCACAGCACGCCAGGCCTCCCTGTCCATCACAAACTCCTGGAGTTCACTCAAACTCACGTCCATCGAGTCCGTGATGCCATCCAGCCATCTCATCCTCTGTTGCTCCCTTCTCCTACTGCCCCCAATCCCTCCCAACATCAGAGTCTTTTCCAATGAGTCAACTCTTCGCATGAGGTGGCCAAAGTACTGGAGTTTCAGCTTTAGCATCATTCCTTCGAAAGAAATCCCAGGGTTGATTTCCTTCAGAATGGACTGGTTGGATCTCCTTGCAGTCCAAGGGACTCTCAAGAGTCTTCTCCAACACCACAGTTCAAAAGCATCAATTCTTCGGCGCTCAGCCTTCTTCACAGTCCAACTCTCACATCCATACATGACCACTGGAAAAACCATAGCCTTGACTAGATGGACCTTTGTTGGCAAAGTAATGTCTCTGCTTTTCAACATACTTTCTAGGTTGGTCATAACTTTTCTTCCAAGGAGTAAGCATCTTTTAATTTCATGGCTGCAGTCACCATCTGCAGTGATTTTGAAGCCCAAAAAAATAAAGCCTGACACTGTTTCCACTGTTTCCCCATCTATTTCCCATGAAGTGATGGGACCGGATGCCATGATCTTCGTTTTCTGATGTTGCGCTTTAGGCCAACTTTTTCACTCTCCATTTTCACTTTCATCAAGAGGCTTTTTAGCTCCTCTTCACTTTCTGCCATAAGGGTGGTGTCATCTGCATATCTGAGGTTATTGATATTTCTTCCAGCAATCTTGATTCCAGCTTGTGTTTCTTCCAGCCCAGCGTTTCTCATGATGTACTCTGCATA